>BMAW01067850.1:349386-386743 GCA_019974015.1 Nephila pilipes | reverse complement strand
GTGTGTGTGTGTGTGTGTGTGTGTGTGTGTGTGTGTGTGTGTGTGTGTGTGTGTGTGTGTGTGTGTGTGTGTGTGTGTGTGTGTGTGTGTGTGTGTGTGTGTGTGTGTGTGTGTGTGTGTGTGTGTGTGTGTGTGTGTGTGTGTAGAGAGAAGAGAGAGAAAAAGAAAAGAATAAGTGTGATTTTTTATGAATAGATACATTTCACTGAAAAGAATTTAAGTTTACCAGTTTAAAAAGAAATATTTTATAATTATACTACTAATTGATATAAAATTGGTTGAATTATTTATAGATATTCAAAATGGTTTGAATTCCATACAGTAACGGTAACGATAAAGTTACGAGGTACCTATTTAAAATATTAATACCCTCTCATCACCAATTTATAAATTTAATGAGCATAATTAGTTAAGTTTATCGTAATTTAAGTTGCTATCGCAATTGGGATCAAGGCAACAAGCACCTGGGTGTTCATTAGGTAGGGCGGCTACTTGAAACTAGTTGGAAATTAAAATTACGACTGGCCTTTTCTATTGGATGCCAGCCAGCAAGAAGCTAAACATGTATAGCGGTGCGTGGGGTCTAGGTTAGGGGCAGGACTTCAAGTTCGAAGACCCAGAAACGGCTTCGAGAAAGAAATAGATCGCGGGATTTTTGAGTTATAACAAGGCGAAAAAACTCATTAAAATTAAATTTGAGATAAAAGAAATGCCGTACGAAACCAATTTAGAAAAATGCAATTAAAATTTTGGGAAAATTTAAAACGCGGAGATGAGTTTGAAAACAAGAATTAGCTAGATTGGCGCTAAGCAATCCTGGTGACGAAAATGTGTAAAGGATCTTAGGATATGTTTAAAAATTTAAATAGTATCAATTTTCTAAATTAAAAGATTTTTAAAATTTTGAGAGGTTCTCGATAGTGTTACGCAGGTCCTTGACCATGGGCCAGTCCACTTATCGATGGAAGTCTGATTTGAAAATAATCAGGATATCCTTTGATGCATTACTTCCGGCGCTCCCAGCCTTTTATAGGGCTGGGAAATGGACACTATATGAATATCGAGCGCAGCTACTCAGTCTTTGCGAAGATAGCATTACGCATCATACGCAGAGGATTGTCTTTGAAGCAGTGCATTAAGGTATGAGGATCCTGATGAAGAAATTTAATGATTGTTTTTTAATGAACTCTAGAATTGGTTCAATTTTTAGATCTTTGTGCAGGACTTCCTTCGGACAAACCAGGATGCATTTATCCATTTTCCTAAGGTGTGTTTTCGAGAAGACGTGCAGTCGTTTCAAATGGAGTTAGTTGACAGCGGACACTGAATACGAGCATGACACATGACGCGTCAGTACAGTCGCTTTGAACAAGCACTTGCCTACGATCAACGACCGCTCTTCCGATGAATGCAAGCCGCTGGGTAACGAAACTGCTCATTGATAAAATGCCTGACATACTTCGGCAGGGCAGGACATTGTCCAGTGGCGCTAATTCCGATACCTTTGATCATTCCAGCCAGAGGTTAAAACGGATCTGCTGGCCAATTGCATAACTTTTCGTAAAGCAGTAGCCAGCGGCGTTTTAGATTCGTGCTTTACATTCGAGTCATATGAGCCAGACTTACCAGAAGTAAATCCTGATATCTTCAACTATCTGGCAATAGTCTTGGCGACTAATATTAGAGTAATCACCGCCTAAGTGATGTTCACTCAAATATGCATTAGGCACAAAAAAAATTCATCGGCTAGGCGAGAAGGCATCCCTTTCGGGCTCATAACGAATGGACGGGTGTTTTCGGCATCGACTCGAACTGGAAGATGAACGGTGTATAAATTTTTGATAAGTTGGTCGAAATTCCCAAGTCGCATCTGGATCGAGCCCATAGCATATGCAAATTATCAAAGCTTTGGCAATATCGATAAAAAGCATACCCAGTGGCTTTGTTGTTGGAAAGCCTTGGACCGTCTCAGTAACTCCACAAGTACATGTTACTGTACTAGAGACTTAAGAACACATGCTGCTCTGAATAACAATATTCCTGGAATTGCAGAACTGGTCCAGGGATTCAAAATAACACATTCATATGCTTTGCTCAGCTGACTAGTCGATAGGGCCGATAATTTTTTGAGGATTAGAATGCATCTGAACTAGACTTGAGAATGAGGACCACCACGGCGATCTTCCGAAGCCTTAGGGAGTAACTGGTTCCATTAAAAGTTAAAGGATCAGCGTGAGAAGAAAAATAAATTTAAGTGGGAGAATTTTACTTTAAAGAATGGGCGTGAAATTAAATCCCATCCTGGGCAGCTTCTTAATTTTGGTATTTACCTTATAAAGTCCAAATTTTCTGTGCCTGGACTGGTTCCCAGGGTCACTAGAGCAAGTGGAGGCCAACAACTTTGGGAGCTTTCCGCGTAGTATGAGCTGAAATCTGGGATTCTTATATCTTCATTAAGTTCAGAATTGATTTTTGAAGGCTATCAGCTATAACTTCCGCACTTGTTCAATAGGGCTACAGCAACACTGCCAGGCGCCCTTCAGGGCAGGAATGGTGTGAAAAGGCTTTGTGAGTCGGAGGGGTTTCCTCAGGGTGTTTGCTGATCAGGCGATGGAGCCCTTCAATGTGTTTTCCCATCTTTCCTCGGGAAAAGTGTTTAATTCTCGTTTAATCTCATTACATGAGTGTACGGAGTTCAGATTTAAGAGTCCGGATTCCACATCTTTGCACTGACTCTCCATACTTATTTTTTGCGACAGATTTTGTTCACAGTTTCACTGGGGAGTCTCAGGAGAAGGTTTAAATTTTTTTGGTTTGAGGCCGTCACAGAATGCCTCAGAAATAAGATACATAATTTGCTCTATAAGATTTTCAATATCTTCATTGCTGGAGGTTTCACCTGGAATGAGGAGGTTTCAAACCTTACCGTACGCCGAAACACGCAGCGCCGTACAGGATTATTTTCTCTTTATTTGCACCGAGATTTGTATTTGTCTTTTTTATAAAGCTATTGCCAGAGCAGAAAGCTTAATCATTCATAGTACATCAGAGCTAACATCCTAAATTACATATCAGAATCCTAAGCCTTTTCGGTAATAAGTTGTTTTCCAGTTTGTTATATTTTTTTTTTCAGTTTTCTTTTGTAGTATTTTTGTGTGTTTTAAGTTATACATCTTTCATCCTGAAATCTTCAGCTTCAAATCAAACGGGTATTTTTTTTTAATTTTTATGACTAGTGTTATATCTTATTTTTTTTAACTTCTATATTATAACATTAATATTAAATTTGAGAATTTTGTTTCTTTTGTTTTAGCTTGTATATATTTTATTTCTAAATTATGTATATATTTTTATTAGTATAAATATTTTTTAAATTTAAATCACATTTAGAGAGTTTAAAATTTAAATGCAAATAATTTAAAATTTCCTACATGTGGTGGTACGTTCATGAAAAAAATTCTTTTTTGGTTTATTTTTTTGTGTTTTATTGACATTGTGTTGTATAGTTAAATAGTTTTTATCTTAAAACCTTATTTGGGCGCAATACTGCTTATCATTTCTTAATGTTTTGTGTGTGTGTGATTTTGATTTTTTTAACAATTTTTTCAGATTTTTTTTTTTTTTTTTTCTCATTTATAACAAATTTTTTAACAATATATTTTTGATAGAAGTTTGGTCAATTATTCTAGAATAACGTAACATTCCAGTCTAAACGTTACAATTGTTGATACTATTATTTTCCCCTTTTTTGATTTTTTCTTCAAATTTTGGTATTTTACATTCTATCACTTCACAATACTTTTCCGTTATCTCTAGCATTTGTCTCTTTTTCATTTATTTTGCTGAATTTCATATAAAACTTTTTTTTAGTTAAATTTGGATGTGTACATTAATTCAAATTTCTGATTGCAATTTTATCTATCTATTTCTATGGTTTGGTTTATATAATTTTGCTTATTAGTTTCAATTTAGCGATATTTTACTAATTATTAAATTTTAAGTTTTGAAATAACTTTCTAGTCTACTTGTGATACAAATATTCTTGTAGTTCGATTTATATAAATCTCAAATATATTATTGAATTTATATATATATATATATATATATATATATATATATATATATATATATATATATATATATATATATATATGAAAAGGATTCTTAATAGCGTAGTTAGAATAAATAAGTTTAATTTTAATTGCTTATGAGCAGCTACATTAAAAATATAAATATATATATTGGAAAAGAAGTATTCTTCACTTACATCAGGTAAGTAGGCCATAGATAATCAAACATTCATTCAAATCATCTCTGCATTCTAAGATAAATTGAAATTAGAATAGAAGTATCAAATAATTTTACAAACTAAATATAATAAATTTTCAGAATTAAAATAAATGCCTATCTTAAAATAAATATTTAAAGTTATAACAAATTCAAGTAGTTCAAAAAAATTACTTACAGAAAGGAAAATTTGCAAGATTAAATTATTAGTAGTCTTTTGGAAACCGTCACATAAATATAAATTCAAAGAAACAGAAAGTTTGCCTTTTTAATTTATAAAATACACTCTTATAACCAAAAACGATAACAATACGTAACTAACACACACACACACACACACACACACACACATGTATACAATAAAATTAGTCATATAAATTAGATAAAATAAACAAAAATTCAAGAAATATTAATTATAAAACTTGAAAAAATGAACAATTCTCCCCACCCCCCAATTTCTTTGTTTCTTTGAAAAGACAAAGATGGGGAAAAATACATTGAATGTTGAAAGAGACTTTAGACTTTTATGTTGAGTTATTTTTAAATTATAAGCCTAGCTACCCTCATCAGCAAATAAGTTATTAAAAATCGTTAAACACCAAAAATGTTTCTGAAAAAAATTCTGGAAATTTAAAACTAAAAAATTAAAATTAGAAAGGAAAATTCACTTACAGCCAAGAAATCTTAACAAAACTCAAATATAAGAAACTTAAGAAAAAAACCTAAATTTTCCAAGAATTACACTCCACGAATATTAATTTTACAAATAGGAATACAAAAAATGAATATATATATATATATATATATATATCTTGTGTATCTCATATTAAAAAGTTGCATTGAATGATCTCTTATTTTTTTTGTTAAATATGCATTTCTTTTTCAGAAAGATTTTTGTTCTGCAATATAAAAATGAATTTTGTTATTCTCTTTGAAAAACTCTAATTACAAAGCACTTTATCTGGGTTTTTTTTATGGTTTCTGAAAAAAAAAATAGACTTTCTTATTCTAAAAGAATTGTTTAAGGGTGTACTAATTAAGTCACACGCCACCATTACCAGGTGAGATAATAACATTGTTCAAATTAATACTAGAGAGTTAAATCCTTAAAATGTGTCTGAGTATACTTTCAAAAGATCAATACATGTATACTTTGGGTGCTTTTTCAAAAAGAAAAACATTGCCTTGAGTATTTTTTTACTGTATTATTCTTTATAATTTCTAAATGATTTTTTTTGAAATTAATTAACTATGTTATTTTTACTCTCAAATTTTATTTTTTATTGTATTTACAATTAGTTAAGCCTTAATTATGTCAAAAAAATATGTTTTAATAATTAATTTTTAAAATTTGAATACATTAAACATTATACATTGATTTGATACTTGTGGTCTAAATAAGATGTTTCAACTATAAAAGTATGAGAGAATAAAACCTTTACTAAAGTATTTATAAATCCTTAGAAATTTTTATCACTTATTTCAAATTATGGATTTCATAAAAGCAAAAATGTTGTAATATTGAGAAGAAATATGAGCGTTAAGAGCTCCAATCAAATGGTTTTTTTTAAAAGAATACCTAGAAATAGCAAATCTTTATTTGTTTTGTCGGATCTTTCAATTCATTAGTTATAACAAAAATACAAGATATGATTTAAAAGCTTTGAGGTGATAATTGTAAGAAATTGGTAATTTTTATGTTATATAATTCATTTTTATTTCTTAAAAAATATATTTATTTGATCAATACATTTGCTTTCTTAATCCCTTGAGATTTGTTAATATGCAACATTTTATTTATATTTCTTGTCGTTATTCTGAGGAAATAACAATTAAATTTTGTATTAACATCGAAGGAAATGATTCAAAAATTTGTAATGAAATTAGAGAAAATCGACATGTATGAAATTTATTTTTAACTTTTTTTAAAGATTTTATTTAAGAATATGTTTATTTTAATTTTGTCATAATGATATTTTTACTGATTTTAATATTAATGAATTTTAATTTTGGTGTTACGTTTCATATTTTAGGTATAATTTGTATTTTATTATGATTTATTTTTACATGATAATGTGTATGTTTATTGAACATTATTAATTATGTAGTTACACAAACAAAATAAAAATAGTAGTTAGGTAATATAAAGAAATATTTCAAAATATTTAACTAAATTAAGTACAGAAGCAAGATTTAAAATATAACAAAAATTGATTAAAAGTTTAAAAAAAACTGTTTAAAATTGTAGAAAACGTATAAAGGAAACTCATTAAAAAATTTTAACTGTCAAAAACCTGGAACTAAAGAGAAATAAAAAAATTATGCTAAAAAGAATTGAGAAAGAGATCAATATAGCTGAAAGAATACTAATAAACTATGGCAAGAAGATAAAACAAGTACAAACCAAAGCACGAAAAATAAAGAAAAGAGAGAAAAGAAAAACACAAAGAACGCAACAGATTTTAAAAACTTTTTCAGGTTAATGTAAATATCCTATATTTCATTCAAAAGTGTAAATATTACGTAAAATATGATTATAAATATGTTCCTAAAATATTCGGGCTTAATGAAAGGGTACTTTATGTGTCTCAAAGGAAAATAGATTCCCATTATAATAATAATAATAATAATAATAATAATAACAACAACAACAACAACAACAACAATAATAATAATAATATAGCCTTGGAAATGATAGACAAGATTGGTTAATACTGTATAGGTTAGTACTGTTGCCCATAATTTATATTAATGTATTTTGTAGGGTATGCTCTTCATATAGCTATATGCTTCTGTGTTAGATATATATTGCATTTTCAAAAAGTTGATTTCTTATGGATATTTTCTGGTATGAGTTGTTCGGATTTCGAGCTGATGTAAAGGGACAAAATAGTAATGATCGTCGCTCGACTATCAAATACGACAAACATAGTTTGCGTTCATTTGTTATATAACTACTAATCGCTTGAATATTGATAAAAAGATAGTTTCCAGATAATAAAGTTTATTATTAAGTACTGATACAAGAAATGCGCTAACCAATTTGATTTGAACTTAGTAATACGTTTCCTCGTGTTTCAGATGAATGTCAAATCGATTTGATAAAACATAATAATATTTGATCTTTCTTTGTTTGAGATCTGATATATTTTATTATTTTAATTCTGAAAATGTACTCTATTTTCACATTAATGAAAAATATTTTTTTTTCTACTAGTGCTTAAAAGTTTTTGTTTCAGTTAATAATGAAAAATTATTCGTTATTCTTATTTATGGTTTTGTCATTTATATTTACTTCCCTTACCTACATCTTTTTTTTTTTTTATCTTTATTTATTTTAAATTTTTTCTCTTAAATATTTATTTAATTACATATTTAATAAATGTGATATTATCTTTTTATTTTCCCACCCCCAAAAATTCTACGTTTGCTTTCGTAAAGTAAATTTTTATTACTCTTACTTCATGATGATTTTTACTTATTTTTCAGTCTCCACCAATTGGATATTGCTGTGAGCACTATAATTATGTAAGTAAATTTTTAAAAATCTCTCCCTTTACTGCAAAACACACGCGCACACACATACGCACGCACACTCCTATTTCTCAAGACTAAAGAAGCTCATTCCTTGTAGCAAAATATATACTTCTCCCGGCCATAATCCATTAACGACATTTGTTGTAGCGTGTATCCTATCGTATCTCAGACGATCAAGTAGAAGAGAGCTTATTCTTCACTAAAATATATCCTTAAGCAAATCGAATCAAAGAACGAGAGCAACAAAGAAGATGGCTAGAATTTCAGGAGCAACAATAAAGAAGAATTTGATGCATTATTAAAATCTAGAAGGATAATAATGATCCATCAGTTTCAGAAAATGCTTGTGGTGAGGAAAATGATGTTGAATGATTTTACTACAGGAAATTACTGAAATACTTGGTGAAGTTCCATTGTGTAAGATCATTATTATAAAAAAAAGAAGCATTTCCCTTCCACAAAACATGTTTTTTTTATCGAATTTCGCACGTTTGAAATTTAACTGAAGACTCAGTTCTGCTTACAAATAATTTTGTATTTTATTTTACAAGTAATACAATAACATATTTTGAAAAGAAATATTCGATGATAAGCGATTGAAAGTTTTTCTCTTTTTTTCCTTGATTCGCCATGCAATATTATGCGTAGAAAATTGGAAATATAATTTAAAAGTTTCAATTAAAATGCTTAAAGGTTTCTAGGATTTAAAATGGACAGTTTTGTAGGTTTTTTGAAGATACAATTAAGTTTATTATTACTAGAGGGTGTTATTCAGCAATGGTTTATATGCATTTCAAAACATTTTCTGATAGTAATTTAACCCAAATATTGTAAGCGATTATGTTTTGAAAAATAATGCTTTGAGAATAAATATTTATATACATATTAGTAATTTTTGTATTAATGAATAAGATTAAAAGTAATATTTTGCGTTTCAAAGCGATTTTTAACATTATAAAAAATGCAATAAAATTCCGGGTTTTAACGCATCGGCAAAATTAAGGGCCTATAAAAGTATCTAAAAGATGTTTAGAAAGAACAATTAATTAAGTATTTAAGCATGTATGTTTTTTAAATCAAATAATGGATATTTAAAATCATAATGGTGACTTTCCTTGTATATTAAATGATTAAAACGATACTAAATAGAACGCAGCACTGCAGAGCATCTTACTTTAAAAAAGTCTTTCTGATCAGAGGTATTTCTCATCCATCTTAGTGATTAATGACCCATTCGGTTAATTAAATTTTTTATGGTACTTAATTTACATAAGAATAGTACTGCCCATTTTTCGTTTATACTCAATTTAATGTAACTGTTTTTTTTTATAAGGAAAAATATAGGCATAGATTAACATAACATTCATTTTTTAAAGATCATTTTCGCCTAACTTTGGAGAATAAAATTTAAATTAGATCTTTATGAAACAGAAAAAAAGGCTTTTATATCAATATCTTATACTGAAAACAGCAATGTATGGAAAATAGCGAGTTGCAATGTATCAATAATTACTCTCAAAATCAATCTTTTTTTCTGTATACAGTAATCTTCATACTTTATCTTTTTTTAATTTATCATATAACATTAGAAATCAATTTTTAATTAAAATGATTGATTATTTATATATATTAAATATTTTTTCGAATTTTAAGGATTCCTTCTTGTAATTGGGTATATACCTCAGAAGTATATATGATTTTGCATTAATATTGCAGTATTTCTATTTTTGAAAACAATTTTTCAAACTTGCTATTCTATAATATTAGTCTTCTGTTTTAAAAAACATAATAGTGTTGAATATTTAGTCTCTATAGTGAAAAAAAATTGAATTGCATTAATATCACACACACACTGTATAATTTACAAATTTAATATCAACTATTATTAACATGGAAAAAATTATTTTTGATAAAATATGATGGCTAGTATGAAATCAAACATCTTATTAACTGTAAGTGGGTTACACTTACAGTTAATAAAAAGTTTAATTTCTTTTAATGCATGTTATTTTATCTTTATTTCCTGTTTCGTGTAGGTATTAATATGTTTGGTGACTTGATAATATTTCTTTAAATGAAAGCAAATAATTGTTTTTAGCTAAGTACTATTAAAATATTTTACTTCATATAGAAAAAAAAAAACTTATAGAACGATCTAATTAAATATGATCTATAATGAAACCTCTTAATTCTAAAAACTAAAATTTTTTACCATAGTTTCTTGTAATTTCCATTAATGAAGAGGTGTTAAATATTAAGGTCATTGCTGTTTATAGTTTTTTCCGTGAATAACTGATCAATTTTTTAACATCCAATTTGGGTATTAAGCAATCAAACAGTTCCCATATTAATTACATTAAGATAAAACTTCTCCAGATTTTGATAATAAAATATCATTTTCAGTTTTTTATTTCGTAATTTTTATTAGGTTATTTTCTTAATTAATGATAAAATGCTTCTATACATAAAATTCAATTGAACTGTGCGACAACATTACATAAAAATGTAAAAATGCTGAAATAATATAAAATAAGAAAAAAAACCCTAATTACTTATATGAGATAGTTCATCTTTTTTATTACTTTCTTGCTCTTTTTTATGCATCATTATGTTTTATATCGAGTATTAGTACATCAAAAAGATACGCACGCACGCACGCACGCACGCGCACGCACGCACGCACACACACACACACACACACACACACACACACACACACACACACACACACACACACACACACACACACACACACACACACACACACACACACATATTTAATGCTGCCTCCATCGTTCTGCATTAAAAATAAAAGCAACTTTATTATCTTAATACAACTCTTGATTGGAGAGAGATAAGTTAAATAACTTCTATCCGAAATGGGTTTTGAATGTTCATCTTTTTAGTATTTCTTTTAACAAATACACTATGTAACAAAAAAAAAACGACGCACCAAGAAGAAGTTGTTGCCCGGTTGTAATGAAATTTCGTATGCAAAGACATTTGGACCGAATATGCTAATGATTAAAATTTCGTGTCCAATGAATGAATAGCGGGAGCTACGGAGTATCGGAAGTACGCACTCGGCAGGTGTATGTAAGAAGGGATCCTCAATCTGATGGTCAAATTTTCTGTTGTATTGCGGTTTAGGATACCTTTCAACGAATGAAAAAAATCCCTTTCCTCAGAATTTGAGCTTATTTTGAGCAACTGTCAGAGTTTGAAAGAGTTCCTATAATTGGATTGAAAGAGACAGGTTGGGAAATCGGAAAATCGCTTGTCATATGGGTCGAAGCGATGCAGCGATTGAAGATGCTGGCAATAAGAGGTGGACAATGGCAGATTTCGGGATCATGATTGTAGTGGTCGACCTAGGGCAACAGCAGATCGGGAGGACAGAGTGATTGTCAGATCTGCTATCACAGCGCCTGATTCCATCATTATCAACCGACCCGCACACGAGTGTCCATCAGGACGATTCACAGAGGGTTGAGAGAGCGAAATCTACTCTCGTACCGACCACTACGGCACTTTCCACTCCCGCCTGCTCACTGTTGAGCCAGATTACAGTGGTGTTTGGCTCGATCAGGTTGGTATGGTGGTGGCTAGGGATGTATAATGTTTATAGACGAATTCCACTTCCAACTGTGTCCTGCCGATCATCGAAGACGTATCTGGAGACTCCAAGGCCAGCGTGCCAATCCTGCTTTCACTATTGCACGGGAAACACACACTCAACTAGGAGTTATGGTCTGGAATGCCATTTCCCTTGATAGTCGGACCCCTTTGGTCGTCCTTAGAGGCACACTTACAGCACAGTGGTACGTCGACGACATTCTGAGACCTGTTTTGCTACCGTTCCTTTTGCAGTACCCTGGCCTTATTTTTCAGCAAGATAATGCTAGACCACATAGGCCACGTATTGCTCTGACCTGTCTTACAGCTTTTCAAACACTTCCCTGGCCAGCCAGATCTTTCTGCAATGGAGCATGCCCGGGATATGATGGGTAGGCGACTGTATCGGCTAGGGAATGTTGATGACTTAGCCCGATAATCGGAGCAAATTTGGCAAGAAATATCGCAGGAGACCATCAGGGAACTTTATCCCTCTATGCCATGTCGTGTGGTAGCTTGAATCCAGGCTAGAGGTGGGTCAACACCTTATTGGGCTCGTTACTTTGTAACTAAGTAACTCTGAAATAAATCATTCAATTTTTCTAAAATTTTAATCATTTTCTATTCTCTACATAATTTTCCTATCCGCCAATTTTTTGTCTTCATCGGACAACTTCTTCATGGTGCGTCGTTTTTTTTGTTATGGAGTGTATATTTATTGTTGTATGCATACATAAATTAAAAATTGATTGAAATGAAAAGAAAAGTCCAAATGTAAATACAGAATATTTACTTTCATATCATATACTGTACTGGACATATCATCTACTGTACAAAATTTTCCCCACTATTCTCAAATTTTTAATATTTAAATTTTTAAAATAATAATTTTTTTTCTAAAATTGTGTCGTATTTTTTAAAAAAAATGTTTTCCTTGAGTGTTTTTCTCGTTCCTCTAGCAACATATTCTCTATAGCTCTGAGGTTTTAGCTAAGAATTATTAGAAACAACGTTTTTCCTTCCATTTCCTAAACATAGTTTTTTAAATTGCTTGTGCAGCCATTGAAGTATTTTTGAAATATAATACCTTCTTACTTTAGTGTCAAGTTCGAATTAAGAAACTGAAATTGTGCATTATAAGTGCTTAATATTCTTCATAGAATAATTTTAATAAATAAAATAATTATTTTCTTTTCAGTGCCTCTATGGACCTTGAGAATGGTGATGATGTTCTTATCTATATTTATATATTAATTACTTGTCAAGAAATGTTATTTCAGTTATCTGAAAGGTTCCTTAAATAATTTATGTAATCTGTTCATTAAATTATTTATGTAAATGTCATGTTTGAATAAATTATGTTAACTTAAAATTTTCTATTTCTTTAGTATTAACATATTTTAACTCTACTGATACACGTACTCAGTGAATACACAATCACACTAAAGATACACAATCAAATTAAAGATAGAAAGTATATTTTTCTGTTTTTATTAGCGCCATATTCTACAGAGTTTTCTACTCTGTGTCCCTTTTGAGTAAAAGCTGTGTTGGAAGTAAACAAAGTGAGATCTATGGTAAAATTTTTATTTACAAGCCAGCGCGGCAGCGTAAGCTTCAAGCTTGGAGATTCAACAGCAGCAGCAGTTGTAGTAATAGTGACGTATTAGTTCTGGGGAGAACTTCACCATCCTTTAAGTGCTTGCGCAGCCGGAGTCTATATGGTACGGTGCAATCTATTTTATGTTGAAGGATTTGTTTAGTTTTTATAACGTCGCACTAGAAGCAACACGAGAGGTATTGGTGAGGACCTCTTAATTTTGAACCACAGTCAAGTGACGAGGATGACACCTCCTCTCCTACATTCAACACTACACCATTAGGAGGCCTTTGGGCCCCGACAGATTTAACGTGTTTCAGCCCCGGCTACGTGGTGGGTCGTTAGTGGCCAAAGATCGAACCCGTGACTCAATGAAAACCGACAGCCACGAGTCCGAAACCATGACCACTAGGCTACCCCGGCCACTTATCTGGGTCGAAGGGAAAGCAAATAGGCATTGATATCCAACAATTCTCCCTCTCAATGCTTATTTCAAATACAAATACAATTATGCAATTTTCTAATGAATAGTATAATACTTTAAAAATATAATTCAAGCACTAATTAATTTTTATAGGTATGATAAGATTAATTACAGGTACATGTTAATCCAATTAATTTGCTACATACCTTATGCTTATTACTAGCAATAATAGTTTGGATTGAACTTAATTTTGCAACTGGAGAAAAGTTCTCGTTAAAATCTGTTCCAAGTTTTTGAGAACAACCTTTTGCAACAATTCTTGTTTTTAATTTTTGCAATCGTTCCATCTTCTTTGAACTTTGTTTTCAGAATCCATTTTGATCCTACAACCTTTTCATGTTTGGGTCTTGGAACTAATGTATATGCATTTTCTTTAATTAACACATCCTGTTCTTCCTTCATAGCATTTTCCCGAGCTATTTTGTTGGTCCTGCGAGAGCCTCTTGAATGCTCGGACTTGTTTCAAAACAATCCGTAATCATGGAAACTTGCCCATATTCCTTTCCTGGATGACCTCTTTTGCCTGTTATTAA
Source organism: Nephila pilipes (assembly GCA_019974015.1). Classification (NCBI taxonomy): domain Eukaryota; kingdom Metazoa; phylum Arthropoda; class Arachnida; order Araneae; family Nephilidae; genus Nephila; species Nephila pilipes. The sequence goes on along the minus strand of BMAW01067850.1, from coordinate 372,687 downwards.
ATTCCTAGGCCTTCTTGGCGCGCGGTGACTAACACTTCTGCACAATGGTATGACGCCACAATCATCCGAAACTTCTGTTTCTCTTTCAGAGTCCGATGACGTTGCTTCTCTTTTTTGTTACATCACCAAGATCAGATGACGTATCCTCGTTGAGAGTAGAATTTTGTTTTTCATCAGGCAGGGTAATGAATTCCATTTCTGTCGCTGGCAGATGGTTTTCAAATTTATTAATAAATCTCACATCTCGGCTCGCTATTATTTTTCTGGTTTTCTTGTCATACAGCCTATATGCCTTCAATTCTGTTGAATATCCGATGAAGATATGTTCGTTCGATCTTGGCTCAAATTTGCATTTCAATCGTTTATACAACACATATGCTTTTTGTCGGAACACTTTAAAGAATGACTCACTTGATACCAAAAAAGAGTTCGTATGGAGTTGAATTCTCGATGTTCTTGCTAGGCGAGCGATTACGAATGTAAATGGAACAATTTATTGCTTCTGTCTCGAAGTTAAAATTTAATCCAGATTAGAATAAGAGACATCTGGGGATTTCAACTACAGTACGATTTGCTCTTTCTGCAACTCCGTTTTGCTGAGGGGACATTACAGCAGATTTTTCTATTCGGATGCTTTATTCTTTAAGAAAAGTTTCGAATTCTTATCCTCGATATTCTAATCCATTATCGGTACGAAGTTTTTGTTTCAATTTTCTTCCTTGTTCGATTTTCAACTACAGCCTTATAGTTTATAAAGGCCTTTTTACTTCATTTTTAGTTTTCAAGAAATTTATTCCTACGTATCTTGATTTATCATCAATGAAAGTTACACACAAAAAAAAAAAAAATACGAACCTAGATATGGTTCTAGCATAGGTCCATAAACATCAGAATGTACTAGTTCTAAGAGAGTTTTACTTTTGAATTTAGTTTCCTTTGAAAAAAGAGGCAACAGTCTGTTTTGACTGGATACAGATTTTATAGACCTTTATGGAACCTTTTATATCAAAATTTAACCCTCGCAACATTCTTTCAGTCTTTAATTTCTTTCGATCACTTTCATTTAAATCTCCAAATTTTTGATGCTATTTTTGAAATTCATTGACGTTAGTTACCGTTTCAATTTAAAGTTTCATGCATTATAAATTTTCTTTGCGGATTGCGGTCATCAGAACAATTCCTTTGGTTTCAATTAATTTTGCTTCTCTCCTGAAGAAAATAATGGATCAATTGTTCATTGTGACTTTAGATGTTGAGATTAGGTTACCTTTTAGTTCCGGTACACATAACCATTCTTCAGAAGAATTGACTTGGAGTGTTTAGTATTTTGAACAGTAATAATAAGCATACATTTGCTGGTTACTTCAGTAGTTTTATCGACAGCTAATCTTACGAAACAGTTTGTTTCTTTATTTATTCCGTAGAATAGCTTTTCATCTTTGCACATATGACAGGTAGATCCACTATCTAAACACTAGGTGGTTGAATTTCTTTCATTCTGGCCTTTATTATAGCACATAGCCCACGACGCATATTCATCAGATTTCACTAACATGGATGAGTTGCGATTTGGAGATGCGTGTTTTTTGTCGAATATTTTCTTGCGATATTCGGATGGTTTATGTTCATACTTTGAGCAATAATTTCATTTCAGAATTCGAAAGGACTTCTGATTAGCTTTCTTTTGGTTTCCATTCCAATTTTAAGAGCTCTTTTTTGTAAACTGCTTATCCTTTCTTATTGAAGAGTATAGAGCACACTGTGATGCAGGATTTATCTCTTTTTTTGCTTCAAATTCTTCCAGCAATTTTATTTTCAGAATTTCAGGATTCGACAGTTCGTCTCTGGATTCGATGGCACATCGGACATTTCCGAAATAGTCCGGAATGCTGCAATGAAGTAAAATGGATAAGAGATCATCCGCAATATCCAGCTGCATTTCTTTCAGCTTATCTACTGTGTCGAAAAATTCTTTAAGATGATCCGACATTGTTTCTGTGTCGGTCATTTTCCGGAATAGTAGTTGTTTTAGTAGCGAAGCTTTTTCGGCAGGTCCTTTAGATTAGAGTACAGCTTTTAACTTTTTCCAAACATCGTTGTAAGTGGTACAATGTCTTATATGACAAAGTTCATTTGGTATGATGACAAAATAATGCCCGCACAAGCTTTTCGATCGATTTCAGTCCATTTACGTAGCTTTTCAAGGGCTTCGGGAGGGACATCTTCGTTAGGCTTAGTTCCGTTGCCGTTGACGTAATCCCAGTGGTCGTTTTTTTTTTTTTTAATCAAAACCGCTTCGATTTGCAGTTTCCACCTATCGTAGTTTTGCTTGTTCAGCTTCTCTAAAGCGTTGAGTTACGCCATGATTTCAGCTTTTTTTTGATCAGAGATACATAGCTCTTTACATTGAAGTGCCGTTTCAGATAGATTCTTTCGTAATGTGCACTGCTAATGGTTCATCGTTTCAGTTCCCGGGCCCAGGTAAACGCAGTGAGAACCATGGCATAATTACGCAAAGCTGGTTTATTTACAAAAAGACATATATAAAAGTCAGCGCGGCAGCGTAAGCTTCACGCTTGGAGATTCAACAGCCGCAGCAGTAATAGTAGTTATAGTAACGTATTAGTTTTTTCTTCTTCAAATATGCATTGAATCCAACAAGTTGTTTCCATTGAAATTGTTTTTGAACGTACTTTCTAGTTGACTAATTTTTTTAAAAAAATGTAAGACGTTGGTGTTCTTGGATGTTTTGCACTCATTTTCAGCCTTCAAAAATATTGTTATTTACCATATTAAGTATATGATTGTTTATGAGAATAACGTTAAAATTTTTAATAAGTTGAACAAAAAAATTGATTAAAACTCTTTGCATTGGAAATACAGTGGTATGTTTAATATTTCATATAAACGGAAATGAATGAGGTAAATAATTATTGTTATGTATTTTGTAGAGAAAGAATGAATTTCTTTAATGAAGGTCAAATAAAAACGATGAAAAGCGATTATTTTGGAGAATAGAAAACACACTGAATTTAGTAACATAACTAAACAAAGTGTTTGAAAGTGAATCCTGTAACCGAATAACAACGTAACAAATTTTAACAAAGATAGCAATTCTTACAAAAACGGAAAGATGACGCTGTCAATCGTTTAGAGTGTGGTAAGCAAAAAAGGAAATTCAGTTACATTCTCAATGGTACCCATCGGTCACAAAGAATCTTAAATTCAGTGACCGAGATATTAAGTTACAATTCATTACTTATCAGAAAGCATACACACACATTACATCGAAAATAAGATTCTTTAGTACGTTTACTTAAGACTACGCGTGTCATCAATTGTATATATATATATATATATATATATATATATATATATATATATATATGATGTGTGTGCATGTATGCGCGAACCACACATATTTTTAAAGATTCTTATATCGAAACTATTTGCCCCGTTAAGAGAAATTTCTTTCTCCTCGAATAATTCACAAGAATGACGAATCTTTTTTAAATCACTTTGTCTGACTGTCTGATAGTTGTTTTGTCTTTTTCTGTAAATGTATAGTATATGTTATCACCATTATTTTTATATAGCAATTATTTTATTTGTCCATAGCAATTTTTATTAAAATAAACGTGTTCGTAAAACTTTTCCCATTTTATTGAACGCATAAGTTAATATTAAAATATACATGCTATTTACTATATGTAACAATATAACCAATTTTAATTATTCTGATTATATGGAGAAAATATTAATTATATTATTTAAGTAAATGTCTTTTCGTTTTCAAAAATTTTTGAGAAGGAATTTGTCCTTTTGTAGGTAAATGTTAAGGAAATTTTATGATTGCAAAAGAAAAAGAAATGAATTAAAATTATAGCAGTTAAGTTTTATCCAAGATATTTTCAAAATCTTACTTATTAATATTCCTTTGATAATTCAGCCTGCTTTAATATTTAATTGCAGTTATTTTTATTTCTGCAAATTTTATACATTTAGCATTTCTTAATAAAATAAGAATAATTAACTTTTGCATACTTACTAGATTTATTGAAAATCTATTGTAATACGACTATTGTAATGTTCACCGTAAGGGTTTAAATTAAATGATTTCTTTCTTTCTTTTTTTTTTTTTGCTAAGCCCATCACTCTTTATTTTCTTTTTTGTAATGGTAGAAAATTATTTTTTGGTATTTATTTACCATATAAAGAAAAGTAATCGAAATAATTAAAAATTAAGGTTTTGATTTTAAGCATTGTTTGAATTAATACTTCTAAAATAAATTAGCAACAATTTTAGAATTTATTTCTGAAATTTTCCTTTTTTTGTATTTTTAAAAATTTGAAATATGTGCGCGCGCGCGCACACACACACACACACACACACACACACACACACACACACACACACACACACACACTCACACACACACACACACACACACACACACACACACAGATATATGTATATATATAACATTGCATTAATTCAGTCAACGAATATACTTTTTCAAAGTATAATATTCTCTAATATCTGTATTATATAATATTCTTATTTTATGAACATACCTTTGAATAAAACCAGAATTTAATTATTTTTCAATAGTATAGAGAGTAGTAACAATCATTATTATTCTATTAAAAAACTGGATAAATATGCGAACTTCATCCAAATTCTTTAAGAAGACAAATTTTTAAAAAGCTTTAGAACATGATTTATCCAAATCCTACTAAACTTAAGAATGAATATCTTATATTGTCTGTTTGTTTTCTCCTTGTATTGTGTAGCCGCGGTAACCTGGCCACGAGGCCGCAGCCGGCTTTCATCGAGTCGTGTTTTAAAGCTTTGATGCTTCTAAAGGCTCGCCATGCAGTCGGAGCTGATGCACGTTGAATCGATCGAGGCTCACAAAGTTCTGCAGTTGATGTGATTTGGAAGCTTAGAAAAAGAGGTGCTACAGCAAGTGTCGTCCTCGTCACTTAACTGAGATTCAAAATTACAAGATCTGGCACCAATAGATATTGCGTCGCTTCTAAGTGCGACGCTAATAATACCAATCAACCTTGTATTTTTGTTGTTTTTCGCGGTATAATTATATAAAAAATATTTTATGCTGAAATAAACTTCCCTTATTATTTATTTAATGGATTTTCGTTCATGTAATAAGGGACGCCCGCGGTACCCTAGTGGTCATGTTTTGTACCCGTTGTTTGCGGTTTTCGTTGAGTCGTGGGTTCGAGCCTTGATCACTAAAGACCCACCGTGAAAAGGGGGCTGATGCACGTTAAATCTGTCGGACCCCAAAGTCCTCCCATAGACATGGTGTGGAAGTTAGCAAAGGGAGAGGTGACAGCTCAGGTGTCTTCCTCGTCACTTGACCGAGGTTCACAATTACGAGGTACGTCGCCAATAACCCTCATGTTGCTTCTAATGCGACGTTAATACAAACCAAACCAAATCATGTAATAAGGGAAATAAACTTTTATACTATAACTACAACTGTCGATTATAATACAAATTTCAATTAGAACCTCCATATAAAACATGACTTCAAAGTAAGTTATTTATTTCACGAATGAAATAAATGTATATTTTTCCGCACGTCATGTTGAATATTAGTTAAAAGGTTAGCTTTATACATTGCAAAATGTTAAATGTGAAATAAAATAGTTAATAGAATCCATTTCAGGAAAATTAGAAGCTTGTTAAGGAACTAAAAAACTGAGATGCATTCACAAAAAATTAAAAACTTAAGTTTACAACGAAAAAAAATATTAATATATATTTAATTTTTAACAATTTCGGATAAAAAATGTATGCCGACAAAAATTTTGAAAATCTTTTTTTATATTCTTTCCTATTCTTTTAGAATTTTTGATGATGTTTCAGGATTACGTAGAAAATGATTTTTATAATCTTAATAGGACTCATTACTGGTGCATATTTCTTAAAATGATTCAATTTCTAAATTTTTTCACACTCATAAATAAATTTGATTCAATTTTTGGAAAAGAATTTAAGAACTTACTTTTGACTATGGATACGAGAGAATATTTCTACATATTTTAATTCTGTTCATTGTAATTACTAGTATGATAATTTTAAAACTATCCTCATTAATACATCTTATGAAAAAAAAAAAATGTTATTGAGATTTTAAGATGTCAAGAGCTTAACTCATCGATTTTCTTAAACAAGATTTTCTTTCATGCCGTTTCTTTTTCATTTGGAATAAGAAAAAAGTAACTTTACTTCTTTCCGTTTTTATTTGATGCGTTATTTCATCTCTCATTGTTAGCTTGAACGCGTGGATTCACTTGATATAATAAAAATACCAGTTTTATGGGTAACGTTTTATGCCTTCAAAGTCAGTAATTTTATTTTTCACTACCAATTCTTTGAAAAAAATGTTAAAAGCTTTCTCGAAGAAAAATATTGTTCATAAAACTTAAGATAAAGAAATGTCGGTTTCTAGTGAAAGTTTTGATTTTTCTTGAGCAAAATAATTCATTGAGTATATCGATACAATGCTTCAATTTTTTTACTGTATTAAAAATGAAAAACTAAGAATTCATTGAATAATTTATCTGTAAGACAATAATGAAATGTTTAAATTAATCTTTTAATGCTTTAAAAATTAATGCGTATTTTTAATTTCTGTAGTGAATAAATTATTATAGTAATTAAGAGGAGAGGTATACTGTAGTAAGTAAAGCAGCAATATGGAGAAGGGGGATTGAGAAATGTATGTTTGAGGTTATTATGTAGAATAATGAGAATTGTTGCTTGTTAAATTTAACTGGGTTTAGATGAATTAATATTGCGTTAGAGCTACTCTAGGGGTAATGGCGGCAGATCTCATACATTTGATCCATGTTCACATAACCATTATAACACCTGAGTTGGAAACCCACATTCCCAAAATCCAGATCACGTCAAAATGAGAAGTTTTAGCCTAAAAGGGGTTAACTCCCTTTAGCCTAAAGTAGAGAAGCCTCCATAATACCTAATCATTGAACCGAGACACGAACCCATGACTCGACCTGACCCTCGACTTGAAGAAGCTTGCGACCACGTTCGTATGAATATGAATCCTGGCAGCAGATGTTCCAGTCCTGTTTCCACTAAATCCCTCGAATAAAAAAATGATATTTATGTTCATTAACGGAAAAAATTAAGTCTCAAAATCTTCGCTCAATGTTGTCTGGAAAATAGGGGGAGTAAGGCACCAGATCTCAGATGTCGTTACTTCAATATGGTTTAAAATTGATACTTTGGTACCCTTAAGTCCATTATGTGCTCCACTGGTCCTGATCTTTTTGTACTTTTCTACAAATGAAATTCCAATCGGTAGACGAATTCGAGTCCTGGTATACTCCTACAGTAATGTCGAGCGAAATAATGAAAACGTATTCCATTGGGAAAAACTGAGGCTCAACATTTTCCCACAATGGAATACGGAATTAGAAGAGTAAGATATAAGCTCTACTGTAGTCCTCGTTATAGTTTAAAATTGCTATTTTGGTAGTCTGAATTCATTGTGTGTCCTAATAGTCATAATCTTGTTCTTCGCTACAGGTGATGTTCCAGTCGAGAGATGAGCTTGAGTCCTGGTGCTCCTAAATTTCCGTAGAGTGGAATAAGGAGAACTATGTTCTTTAACGGAAAAAAGAAATCTCAACATCTTCTTACTGAAGGATAAGGAAATAGGAGAGTAAGATATCAGCTCAGGTATATAGTAAGCGTCGCTTGCCAACGGTTTTAAAATAGCCGCTTTGGTAGCCTGAATTCCATTATGTGCTCCAGAGTTCTCATAATTTGCGAGAGGCGATGTTTCAGTTGAGAAGCGAGTTGGAGTCTTTGTTCCATTAAAGATCCGTTGAGTGGAATAATGAGAATTATGTTCATTAAAAAAAAAAACCCAACTGAACCTCCAAATGTTCGCAAGGCGTGGTTTGAAAATTAGAAGAATAAAGTATCAACTCTTAGATGGGATCCATTACCAAAAACGCTCGTTTAGCTTGAATTACGTTGCTAAAATACTAATAGAGCGGTACAAATGCAAATACGTCCATAAGCAACGAATTAAGATAAATATACTATTGTATAACTTTTGAAAAATCTTAATCGAAATCAAATTAAGAGTTTAAGAGTGACTCAAGCAGAACAAACTGTATTCTAGTAGTGTAATGCAAATATTAATTTTTCTGGAAGTGTTTTTAAAATCGAAAAATTAAATATTTTTATTATAGCTTAGACGCAAATATATCTATTCAAATTAACTTTTTAATAAATCAGCGCAAAAATACTTTGATGAGAGCACATTTAATGGTATTAAATATATTTTTGCAAAGTTTTGTAATGTGAATAAGTGAATGCGTTGTGAGTTATTAAAAGTAAACGGAAGACACAATAGATGTCACCCTAAAGAAACTAAACCAACAGATCCTCAAATTTATAGTGGTACTTCATCAATAAATCAATCCAAACTAACTGTTTTGTTGAATATATGGAAATGTATTTTTCGAACATCATAAGAAACCCGTATATAGAAAATGAAGTTTGCTGAATTAATGAAAAAACTTTTACTCTTAATGTGAAAAGGCTTGAAACAATGAAATAAATTGGTAAGGGAGCGATTACAAATTAAAATTTGCAATATTCTAATCCTACTGTTGAGAAAGTAACAATGGCTTGTTCTTTTGTTTGCATATAAAGTGTTTCATCGATGTGTAAATAACAGCAAATCATACTAATTTTCAATCACAGATATGAGCGTGGTAATTGCCACTTTTTAAATTTTTAAAGGATTTAAAAAATAAAAAAAAAAAAAATAGTGAAACATAACTTTTTGCTTCAAATAAAATATAAAAAATTTCTTTATTATAAGAGAAATTTATGTTTCGTAAATATCAGCTGTCTTTGAAAATAGTTTTTTTTAGAAATCTGATCGTATAGTGCTGAAACAAAAATGCATGTTATGTTTTATTTCTGTGAGTTTTTTAAGTCAAATTTGTTCCATTATTTCATTTATTGTGAGATTTCAAAATTTAGCCTGTGTGATGAACTTTTAATGGGATTGCGTACATTTAGTTATTTAAAAGATAATTCCGGTTAAAATATTTTATTTTCACTCCCAGTTTTGGAATTCAATTTAAGGGTTTGATCAATGGAACAGATCCTATAAATGAAAATTAATTAATGGAATTTAAAGAGCTTAATTGATTCAATTAAGCATTACATGAACTGAGAATAGTGAAATGAATGTATCTAGACAAGAACTCATTTGATTAAGACGAGACAAAAATTCACTAGATTTCCAGAACTACATTTAATAGCTATATTTTCCCTTTGCTGTCAGCCCGCATTGGTTCAATGTCAAGCGTAGGGATTCTGCAGTAAGCTGTTTATATAAACTTAGATTGATGTCAGGTTGGTGTCATTTTCAAGATTGCAGCCACAGTTAGCAAACATTTACTTCCGAAATGCGAAAGTTTCTGACTGCCACTCTCGTAATTGCGCTGATGCAAATTACATGTAAGTTCTACCTACGTATTAAATGCATGAAATTCTAACTAGCGTGAGTTGAAATTAATTAGTGCTCTGCTTTTCATTTTTGAGAAACTTAGGGACGGAATTTTAACGAAATGTTCCATATTTTTGCAAACAGGCGTTTAAATGTCAAAATTTAAGTTATTAAGAGTATTGGAAGATTTGGAATTGAAAACATATATATTAAATCTTTGTAATCTATATATTACAGTTATCGGAAAGCAACAGTAGAGAGTTTGTTTCATTTGTTATTTTAATAATTTGTTTGGTTATTACTAAAACTCTTAATTTAATTATACTTTTTATAAATTGATTATTTTAATAATAATAATAATAATTTTAATAATTTAACGCATTAAAGTTGCAAATTAAACAGTAACACTTTTCTAAGTTTACTGTACTGTAATTAATTCTATTTTATATAAGAGTGAACTTTAATTTATTAAGAATTTATACGTTTCTAAATGTTTTTTGAAACCGAAATTTCTCTTTTATTTATTCATACAAAGAATATATTATATTAAAAAAAATTCTTTTTCCATGTTTAAAATCTTGAACGTTAAAGTATATTATGTAATTAAATATTATATTTGTGAAGTTTATCGGTGACTTTAGGTTTTAGATATATTTAGTTTCTGTTTCATTGAAATTTTTAATTTTTCTCGAATAAAATTTTTGAATACTTTCAATATGTATATGAATGATATATACTCTGTGAATAATTATTTAGCTATTGTATTTGATACTGTACTCTTATTGAAGATTTCATGAAAGAACTCCAAGAAATGTATTTTAAAATTTAAATATTTGTTCCGAACAAATAATTAATAAAATAATTTTATTCTCTAATTAAATAGTTTGAATTGAATCAAAGTTATTTCTTATACAAACGCACATAATTTAACTTTTACATTCTTCATCGTTTTACCTGTCATTTCTCATTTAATTTATGTAAAAAATTTCCTTTATTGTGAGTTGATGAACTGCAATTAAGTCGTATAATATTTGGAAGTATTTCATTGCTTTGAACTAAAATTAAAATCCTCACATTTATTAATTTGTTAAGGATTGAGTACTAATTTCACTTTTCCTTTTGCGATTTTTATTTTAATTATATTACATTAATCATAACTAATACAACAGTTTTGTTTGCATAATATTATACATGATATTTAAGTATGATTAGATTATTCATGAATGTGTGAAAATGTCATAGAAAACAGTAAATGGAAATACCTTTTTGTTCCATATGGCATCCTAGATAAATTTATATGGCAAATGATATTGGGCTTGATTATGTACAAAAATGATTTTTGAACTTTAAATTCGAAGCTATCTCTAGGAACTCTAATTTTTTGAAATTCCGTCTTAGCAGTTTAAACCTGAAGTGTTTTGACAAAGCCTGATGTTCACGCTGCTTGTAATTCTATTTTAATAACAAACGGCTGAAAGGATGAAAGTCGAATGAGGCAATTGACTGTTTTTAACAAAATGAATATAGCTATATTCAAATGATTAAGTAGTAAATTAGAGCTATTGCTTATACAAAATCTAAATGCAGCATCCTTTTTAGTTTGAGCAGAAGTTTAAAATTCGTTATGCAATAGATTTCATACACTTTTTTATATCATATCTTCCGAGTTTCCCTTTATTTCTGTTCTTATAAATCTTTACTATTCTTCTTCAATAATTATTTTATTCCATTTATAATTTCTGCAATGAAACTATGTTTTTTAATACTCGAATTATTATAAATTAAAAACTCATTCTTGTTTGTAAAAAGTTTCGTTTCTCCTGTGTTTTCGTCATGTAATCATGTTTGCCGAATTTATATTTTTATTGATCGCCAGAGAAGTCGGATTTACTACTTAAATGCATTACAAAAAAAGATCTAGGAATTAAAGAGCGTAACGTCATAGGTGAAACTGTATTCAAAAAGTGCTTTTTCTTTATTTTTCTCTTTCTTGAAAATTTGTTTTTTTCACTTAAAAATTTTACTGTAGAAAATTTTTTTCCCAAACATTTTCCATTAATTGGTTTCCTTGTAAATAAGCGATGATTTTGAACACGATTTTTTCATTCTTAAGGAATTCATGAGCAAATATTTACTAAAAAATCACCATCGAACTGAAAGCATTTGATTTTTATAAAAACTTCCAAGACTTTTAATTGGATTTTACTTTCTCTTTACCTTTCAACTGATTTCTCAGAATAGCTTGAATTCTTTTACAGAAAAGAATACAAAGAATGGCGATAAGCAACAATCGAACCAACATTTTTTTATAGCAGATTTAATCTACAGTTTGGTTTCAGTTTAAATAAATAGATTATGCATTTATTGAGAGTGAGTTTTAACTCTTAACATTTATTTGCCTTTAGGGTCATAAAAATACGTTCTGTTTATTTCAAGTTCGTAAATTCGAAAGCTAGGTAGAATAAAGTGTTGATTCCGAAAATTTTTATTTTACTTTTAAGAGGAATTTCCATTTAACTAAACGTTTAAATCATCTCAAGGGTATAAAATTTCTTGATCAGTAATCTTTTATTTCATTCTTCAAGAGTTTTGCAATCTGCTTCCTTTTGAAAACAATTGTTCAAGACAAAAAAAAAGTGAAATAAATAGCGCTGCAGGGTAATTTTTTGTTTTGCAGAGTTGATAGTTTTATGTAAAATTTCATATTTTCATAGATGAGATGTTAAATATTTTTATGCAGCATTTTTTTTTTTTAAAAAAAGGCTTTGGAAAGGATTTCAATTTTCAGATATCAGAGTTTTGTAGTTAAGTACATCGAGATATATTCAGAAAAGTTTTTAAGTATCGAACAATTTTTTTTTTAAAAAAAATCAGAAACAAAAATTTTTCTTCTCCAAATATATTTTTCATAATATTTGAGGCTATTTTCTATATTATTTTAATATTTTAGACCAGAGATAAATACATGAATCATGTAAAACTCAATATTTTCAAGAAACTAACATGCAATATGCAAACGATATTAGAAAATTGATATATCGAGCATCTTTTTTTTTTTTTTTTTTTAAAAAAAACTATGTTTTTACGTCAAATTTGTCATTTTTTAAGTGGATTTACTTATTTTTGCATTTGTGGATTGATTTTACTCACGCGCGCGCGCATACACACGCGCACGCACACATACGGTTGTATATGTATATATATATATATATATATATATATATATACACACACACATATAATTTTTATTGTCAATCCATGTGCTTTTCTTATACTAAAAATCTAAGTTCATTTCCTCTAAAAATTAGAGAGAAGCTTGAATTATTTTCAGAAATGGCTTCATTACTTACGTAATTCCAGTTGAGGAGATATTTATTTTCTCCCTTTTTAACGTATTCTAATAGTAGATCATTTCCATGAAAAGCTGATTAGCTTTCCTTTCACGTAGGTCTATCATGTAGAATAATGGAGGCCCCAGCACCTTAATGAAGAAGGCCTCAATGTTTTCATATGAGCCGTGTAATGGCGTAATGAGTGGCGTTTCAGCTGCAAAGTATGATAATCACTTTAAGACAGGGTTGCTCAATATGATTTAATCGATTTCAAAATTCACCATTTTGAAAAAAAAAAAAATAACACAGATTGATAAGTAATATATGGATACAAAGAAAAACTGTGAAAATTTTATATTGTGAACAGTAAATGGCCCTCGTGGGTTCTTCATGAAGCTATTTCACGAAAGCTGTTTTAGAAGCTTTCATAGAGCTATCTCGCAGTTAGATTGATCGCAGTGGACCACAAGGTTTGATACTACACAGCTGTCCACCTAAGTCACCTGGAATGACCACATGCGATTCCTTCATTTAGAAGTTTGAAAAGATAAAGTGTATGCACCATCATTTCCCACAAATTAATGTGAACTTAAACAACAGATTTCTGCTGCTGTACAATCAATTACCAGTGACACTTTACAACAAATTTGCCAGGAATTTACAAATTGAATTGACATTATACATGTAACTAAAGAAAGTTGTATTGAACGCTTACAACACCCCCCCTTCCTGGTTTCCCCTTTGCAGTAATGTATCACTTATCAATCTGTGTCGTTTATTTATAAAAATATAGAATTTTGAAATCGGATGCATAATTTTGAAAAAACGCTGTGTAATGATGCACTTCTGCTGAGTCTTGCAAAACTTATTTGTAAATTTGAATAAATTGACGAATATCATTACAAATTTTTTTCCTTTTTCTATGTCAACTAATTTTGATTGCTTTTATCTATTATTTAAATAAGAATTTCCAAAGATAGATTGATCTTTTTACATTAGTCATGCCATCTTCGAGAAGGGATACATTATTTAAAAGTCTGTGACTGCGATATCCCAGAGGTCATGGTCATGGACTCACAGCCAGCAGTATTTGTCGAATTGTAGGTTCGAGCCTTGGTTCCACTAAGGATCTGCTGTGTATCCAGGGCTGATTCACGTTAAATCTGTCGAGACTCAAAGTCTTCCCGTTGGCGTGGTATGGAAGTTAGGAGATGTCGTACTTATCACTTGACCGAGATTCAAAAGAGGGTCCGTCGCCAATACCTTTCATGTTGCTTCTAGTGCGACGTTAATATTACCAACCCATCAATCAATCATTTATTACTTTTTCCTATTTCATCGACATTTTTCTCTATCTCATATGATCATTTTTCAGCTTCACTGTCTGTGTATTAAAATTTACTTAATGTTTCTTGTATCAGAATTAAAAAAATTGTTGCTTGAATATGATTGTAAAATTGATTTCTATGACTTATACAAGCAATGACTATTTTTTCCATGCAGCGTTATTTATTTCTGTGTGCCTAAACGTTAAATTTATATTAACTTGGGATTTAATCATGAATTTATCATTAATAAACATGATAAATATCATCCCAATTAATTTGAATTTCATTCTATTTCATCGATAAGCAAGATAATTTGACAGAAGAATAAATTTAAACATTTATATATAAAAATAAATAGATGAATACATTCTATTTTTAGCTCATGGGAGATTTTGATACTTCACTGTTATATCAATGGATACTTTGTCCTAAAGCATTTCATTTAAGCTTCTTTAATTTTATTCAGTTTTTTTCCCCTCGATATTTTTCATGAAGTTTGTTTTATTTAATATACAGGGTTAGCACACAAATGAATGACTGGATTTTAAATACTTATATTTTCTAGACCATTACACATATTTTACAATAAGGGATACATGAAATTGCAGAAAAACATACTAAACTTTATTTTCAGTTACAAATGTTCGTTATTTGATCTTTTTGTTACATGACAAGCATCTAATTTGTAATCCAGATCGTCTGATACATTTTGTAGTATCACACTGTCAACAGTTTCTAATGCTGCACAAATGCATTCTTGTAGTGTTTTCGGCATTGATAGTTCATGAACAGAGGTTTTGATTTAACTCCATAAAAAAAATCACAACTCTCTCCACCGTTTATTCAGGGATGCGTAGATGGCCATTGCTTTTCATTTTGCGCAAGCAATCTGTATTTTTAAATTGCCTATACCACCTCAGAATGCGCTTGAGACTTAGTGCTTCTTTTCTGTAGCGATTTCTAAATGCATGTTGCACAGAACTAACTGAAGAAACCCTTGCATATTTTAATACGCAAAAACTCTTCTCTGTCATTGTCATCATCTTTGGATTTCAATCACAGCTTTCTATGGATGTGTTGTCATCTATTGCTCGACGTTAAAAAAAAACTTGGTTTGAAAATTAGAAGAAGTTTTTCTTAAATTTTGTGTCTCATTTATTATAATATGTTTGATAGTTTCGAAAATATAAATTTTTAAAATCTGGTAATTCATTTGTGCTAACCCTGTATTTTGGACAGTAATTACAATATTTTTTATCAATACACACAAATGCAATATTTATATTTACTTTTTTGAATAAAAAGAATTATAAATGATGAAAGACATTTTCAAATATCAATTTTTTTTGCCCTGACAGGAAACAGATTTTGTATTTAATTAATGTACTGCTTTCTTTTCATATAAAGCTATATTTCTATAAAATGGTGAACAAAATAAGAGAGTTAAATATTTTATTACAGTTTATTGATAAATCATATTCGATTATAAACTAAATTAATTAAATACGATATATTATTAAAATTACCATTTAGGGCATGTTTTTTCCTTTTTTAACCAGATACAAACATATTCATAGTTCATATTAAGAAAAGATTTAAACATATTTGAGTTGAATCTCGAGTAACATCAATATAATGATTGTTGAAAAATTATTAAATAACTTTGAATAACTTTATGTACTTTAGAACAGCTAGTTGGAGAGCTTTTTTGATATATCTAACATACACACAGAATAACTATTAAGAAAAAAAAAAAAAATAAGGGCTCAAAACTATTTTTCTATAAATATACCTGGAGGTTTTTGAAATCTTTTTTTTTCATAATTGAAGAATTTTTAGAAAAGAATTTTATCTAATTAATAGAATAAGATCTAAACTTCATATCAATTAATTAAAGCTGCACCAGCATTGTGCCTTAAGCCGAAAAGTTAATGCTGAAAATTATATCATGTTGGTAGTTAAAAGGAATTTTATTTTAAAAAAGATGAATTATTTAAAAAGATGAATTATTTAAAAAGATGAATTATTTTTTAAACTTTCAAATGTCATATGCAGTAAATTCCTATTAATAATAGCCGTTTCAAAATATCGCGTAGTAAATTAATTATACCTTTTTCATAAAATTGTTATTAATTATTCTTTAGTATGAAGAAATTTGCTATATTAGCTACTTTTATAACTGTAGAATGTAAGAATTGTTTAGAATATTCAGGCTTTGATATTGTATATATATCAGATTGGAGATACAAACCTTATGGACTCTTGAAAATGCGTCAACCATATATGTTGTATATGAATTTTTTTTGTCTTTCCATTGAATAAATGTTTATTCCATATCGGTTTTAAGGAGAGACATTGTGATTATTAGAGTTTAATTTAAATAACTGCTACACATGTGTACAATTCTGAGAAATGTAAGTAATATTTGTGACTAGTTTTCCGATTGTGATATCTTCGAATACATTTTATGTATGCAATTTACGAATTCCTGTTCTTCTGATAGGAAGTTGGAGTATTAAATTAGAATATAAAAGCGGTGTGAATATATAAGTGAGGATAATATATTAGAATAAATAAGCGGTGAGAAAAGGCTCATATTACAGTTTGAAATATTTGTGTGATAAATGATTTTCCAGAGATGATTATTTGTCAGTTACAGTAAGAGGAGTGGAATGTGCGGATAAGATATTTTGATAAATAATAACTATTTATCAGATGTTTACAGTATATTTTTTTTACAGATATAGCTTGCAATGAGACTGATGATGATCAAATAAGTGACCCTGGAGCTGTAAGTTGAATTATATATACTAATTTATAATGTTATTTTGTTTTATAAGTAACTGAATTGTAACAGAATCATTTACATCTAATTGTAAACTAAAAAACTATTAAGCGGTATTAGAGACTGAATTCTGAGATCGAAAAAACATTATCGAAAATTTTAAGAACAAGTTTAATTTACAATTTCATTAGATTTATTTGTATCAAGCTAAATAATGTTGTTTAACTTTTAGAGAAATAGCTCTAAATTTAGATATTAATCTAATTAAAAAATTAACATGAATAACTATATTTTATGAAATGAAATTAATCTTAAAAGTTGAAATTCAGAAATATTTATGAACATAAAACATATATATGAGTCTCTTTAAACATTTAGGAATTTTTAATCTGACAGTGGATTTATTGAACTGGGGAAGAGAAAATAAGAATTGATTCAGAAAATAAGTAGTAATTTCTTGAGAAATACATAATCTTTTATAAGTTGATTTCTGTTAATTACTGATACTACAAAGTATATATATATTCTCCTGATGTAAATAAACAATTAGATTAAACAATAACACCCATATGATAGAACCGTTGACGTTCAAAAAAATAATCGAAATACAAATGCCATTATGTTGATCTTATTTTTTATTCCACACAAAGAGCCTCTTGAATTATTTTTGTTTCAATTATTGCTTCACAATAAATTTTAAAGAATGAAAAAAAATAATTAAATAATAAAAGTAAGTACTAATAATCACCATAAAAATTATTAACAACGATATATTCTCTCATTGTTGTAGCTGTAGCGAATGCTTCTTGATGTCTATTTTATCCGACGTAAGGTCCTCTAACCACAACCATTTTGCCTCAAAATTTGAACTACGGTCAGATGACGAAGTCGACATTTTTTTGATCTGGTACCCTACTCTCAACATCCACGCTATATCAACGTTATTATGTTGAGTTCCGATTGATTTAACATGCATCAATCTCTCTATACGTCATATCTTTTGTGAGTTCAGGCATCGTACATATGACACTGACGGCAGGAAACTCGCTGCCATGATCTCTCGAGTACTACGCCCAAGAATAACGTTTTCGAACAGATTTATCATATGAACAAATTGTAGTTACAACATCAAAAGTTATTATGTGACTTATAGCGCTTATAATTGGTAGTAAGGTCATTTTTTCCCCTGAAGAATTAAAAAAGAATTCTTTGGTGATGTTATTTATTTAATAACGCTGTAATACACATGATTTAAAAAAAATATTTCAATTCTTCAAATTTTGTCCAATTCTTAAAATTTTTACTGGAGAAAACTCAAAAGAAAAAAAAAAGAATTCAAAATATACATATACGAGGGCTATCCAGAAAATATATTACGTTTTGGAATAAAAAATAAACAAATTATAGGAAACAAATTTTATTATATACAGATGAAAGCCACACTCAAATACTACTTTTCTACATAGTCACCATTCAAATTAAGGCATTTATCGTAGCGATGTACGAGCTTGGAAATTCCTTCGTCGAAAAATTCGGCCGCCTGCGCCTTCAACCACTTCGTTACCTCTTCTTGCAGCTGTGCGTCGTCATCAAAACGCTGCATAGCCAGCCACTTCTTCATTGCTGGGAATAGGTGGAAGTCGCTCGGTGCCAGGTCAGGACTGTACGGCGGATGAGGAAACAACTCCCACTTAAAAGATTCAAGAACTTTACAAGTGACATTTGCCGTGTGGGGCCGGGCGTTGTCGTGAATCAACAAGATCTTAGAGCTCAACATTCGTCTGCGCTTGTTTTGAATTGCTCTTCTGAGTTTTTGGAGAGTTTGGCAATACCTTTGAGAGTTTATTGTAGTGCCTCTTTCCAGGAAGTCCACCAAAATCACACCTTTTCTGTCCCAAAAAACAGTCGCCATCATCTTCCTTGCCGACATTGTTTGCATGCATTTCTTGGGTTTTTGGGGAGAACTTGTGTGCCCCCACTGCATTGATTGCAATTTCGTTTCACAGTTCACGTGTTTCACCCATGTTTCGTCACCAGTAACGATGCGATCGAGTAAAGAGTCACCATCCTTATGGTAAGCGTCCAAAAAGTTCAACGCTGCAGCCATTCGCTGATTTTTTTGGTCCTCTGTCCAGATTTTTGGAATCCATCTTGCACAAAACTTGTGGTAACCAAGCTTTTCGCTGATGATTTCGTGCAACAAACTTCGCGAAATTTGTGGAAAACTCAAAGAAAGTTCCGTTATTGTGAAATTTCGATTTTCACGGACTTTAGCATCGACTTTTTCGACAAGTTCGGCAGTCACTATGCTGGGTCTCCCACTTCGATCTACGTCGTGAACATTGGTTCGGCCATTTTTAAATCTTATGACCCACTGACGCACTCCACCTTCAGTGATAATGTTGTCCCCATACACTTCACAAAGCTGCCGATAGATTTCTATCGGTTTACAGTTTTTTGCAGTCAGAAACCTTATTACTGCACGCACCTCGCGGGATTTTCAATTAACGCAGACATTTTAAACCGTCACAGTATCTGAACAGAGCACAGCACGAACCTCTCACTAGCACGGCTAGATGCCCACTGAGCTGCGCAACGCTCTGACCCCAAGATGGCCCCGCTAGCCCCGCCCCTAGCGGACACAGACGAAAACGTAATCTACTTTCTGGATGGCCCTCGTATATTCCAAATAAAATGCAATGAGAAAATAGACCGGGGACTTACATATTTTTGATGTTTTAAAATTTGTTTATATAAAGCTAGTCTTATGATTTAAGTAGTACTTTATACCTTTTAATTGACTAAAAAGAAAATTAACACGTTTTCTGAATCTGGTGATACCCTATTCTTAATTTAATATTAAAAAGACGGTTGTTTCAGATATCTCACAGAATGGCATTGAAGTTTCTCGAGTGAGGTATAAGAAAGGACATTTAGATCCTGAAAATTAGGTCAGCGTTCCAAACTAAGATCTGCCTACAATCGAATGTATTTAATGTAGTATAATATTGATACGTGGTTACTTTCACGATCATGAAGCAAGTGGATTTAATTTGGAATAGTCTCTTTTGGTCTTTTTGATTCTGCACATGAAATACCCGTAGAGGGTCATTGAACGCTGAATCCTCAAAAGTGTGAATCGTAATTTCAGGAGAAAAGGGAACTTTATCCCTCTTTGTGGTTGCCCTCCATCTTTCCTAGCGGCTCTTTTAAATAAAAAGTTTGCCAAGAATTTGATACATTCACCCACGACATTCGACGTTTCCATACACACTCACACGGACACATTCACATAGACATGTCACACTCACGAGTCACACCCAAAACACCCCACATTTCTGTATACGAATAAGTTCAGGGATTGGGACACCACTGTTCCCCTCCTTCAGTTAAATTAAAATATGTGAGCTTTAATCCTGTTTGCTTCAATAAATTTAATGATGCGCCAAATTATATTCTTTTCATATGAGTCATTGTTCTTAATTCTAATACTCTATTCTCCTCAACGATTGGAACCTCATCTCTCCACTATGTGATTACTCTATTCGGTCTAGTTGTTCAATTAATAATGAGTTATTCTCAAAATTATTAGTTTTAAATAATGATCTAATTTAGAGAAAGGGTTTTTGTATCAACATTAAAGAAAAAAGCTTGAAAATGATGTGAAATGAGTGAAACCTTAATACTTAGTTTGTATGATACTTTTAATTTAATTTTCAGTTAAAGCATGAGAACGTATGAAACAAATTCATTCATATATGAATACCCGCTAAAGCTAATGCTATTAATTTATATTTCTTTTACTTATGTTGAATCTAAATTTATTTAAAGTGTATTAAACAATTTTTGAAATCATTCCAATAAAGTTCTAGTTAGGGAGGCTAATATCTTATTCTTTAAACTCTCACTAACTGATTTCTTAATGTATGCCTTGAATATTTTTTTTATTCAGGTGAGATTAATAAATCTAGGAATACTCTCTATCATTTGTTATCTACTTTACAAGTACAACTTTTAAGCTTAGTAATATGTTTCAATTTGATCATGTTTATTCTTTTTTATCGTTCTCTTTTCAGGAAGACTGCCGAAGACAGTTGAATAATTGCTTAGATCAAGTAGAAGATAGAATTTCAGGGGTAAGAAGAATTTTATTTTTGTATCTTTAGCAAATCATATACTGTAGATTTAATAGCAACAACAGTGTTATGTTTATCTGTTTTTGACGTGTTATAAATGACGATACGTAGTTACTATTAAGATTGTCTTCGTTTGTTAAATAATAGTATCTAAAGTTGAAGTGCTATTTTAGACAGAAAAGAAAAAAAAAAGATTTATGTCATTGATTCTTCTGACTTAAAAGACTCTTTTTTGTTAGAATTAGTTTTTTTTTCTGAGCACAAATGTTCAGAAATTCATTTCATACTCTTAATTTAATGTTAAAGTAAAAAAAAGTATGAACTATTTAAATGCACCTAAATTTTAAGATGTCGTTTGTGACCAATGAGGATATACGTTCTAAGCACATGGACGTATATTAATGTTGGGACATTTTTTTTTTATCTAAGAAAAGTATTGTGAATTGATATTAGGATAAGACAGCTTTAAGATCAAAGCTTGAATATAATTGGAAGTCATTAATTTTGAACTTAGATAAAGTATCCTTCTGCGCCTATATAAAGTGTTACGAATTGATATTAAGATATGATAGATTTAAGGCTAATGCTTGAGGATGTTTTAGGATTAGCTTATCTTGATATTAGGTGTACTATCCAACTGTATTAAGAAATGTTTTATGTATTGGCATTAGAATAAGATAGCTTTAAGATCAATTGAACGTGTATTAGGAGTCATTACTTTTGAATTTATTTGTACTGTCCCGTTGTTCTGATAAAATAGTATAAGAATGCGAGAAGTTTATAGAAATATCTTGTGAACAAGTGTTTTAAAAATAATCAACAGAGAACTTTAAGAAATTAATTGTTTGTTTCCAATCTAATATTTGTCTCAAATATTCAACAATTCCAAATTTTTGTTGAGTTAATTTCTGGGTGAATTAATTGAAGATGATGATGAATTAATTTCTTTTTTTTTATCCATTGAATCGAATAACAAAGTAGTTATTCTTCATCGAGAAATTTAGTAATTTATTTATAAATTTTAGTATTTACCACTTAATCTTTATTAAATAGAAGTAAAAGAAACGAAAGTATGATTAAGAATATTAATTATTTTAAACAGTTGTCTTTCCGGATCATTGAGTTTTCTATTTTTAATTCTAAAACTTTTATTAATGCAAACATAATATTCTAATGAATGCCTGTAGAATTTGACGTTGCGAATAACTCTCAATAAGCATTTAATAAAAACAAACGGCAATTTTTACTTCTCATAAGCCAGAAAAAATTAAGCTTTATAAATGAGAAAATCTAAAATATCTGTAGAATTATATTAAATTATACATTTCAGTATTTTTTTAGGTACGACGAAGAGAATGGATATTTTTAGAGTCGTTCTGGAGATTGGTTAGTACATATGACTGTTAATCAACTCCTTGATAATGTTCAAATAGAAATATCAGTGCTGCAAATGTGCAATATTATATATATATATATACTACTAATAATAATAATAGTAATAATAATAAGTCAACAGTTATTAACCGAAAAGGATAGTTAATTAAATGGAATTAATTTAAATGTTCTGTTTAAAAAGTTATTTTTCCATTCACAACCATTAATAATCTAGCATTATGTAAGCGTATGGAAAGCACGTCAGATGCGAAGTAAATACGAAGTTAAAGTTAAACGACGTTGACACGCAAAATACACTGGTTATCATAAATTAAGGAAAATTCACAAAAATCGCGATAACTCAAGAAATTACACATGGAATTTTATGAAACTTACCCACAATATACAACACATAGTAAGGTAAAAACAACATAAAAGAAATTATCAGACATTAATAGTAGTATAGAAATTAGCACATGTATAAAATAAACAAATTGGAAGTATCGGTTTGCAATAGAAAAGTACCTTTAATATGGAATATGATTGCCTCTGAAACATACAGCACAAACAGCGATGTGTGATGCTTTCAATTATGCAGTCTATCAGTTCAATAGGAAGTGAGAGCCATTGCTTTTAAAGAAAGCAGATGCAAGCGCGGCAAAGGGTCTGAGGGGCAGTTGATGGCAGATCACGCCTCCCTAGAGCATCCCAAACGTGCTCGATAAGTTCAAGTCGGAGTCGGGCTGGCCACTCCATGCGAATTGTTTCCTGTTGAAGATAATCATCAACAATGCGACTCTTGTGGTCTTGCAA
>BMAW01067850.1:293246-336467 GCA_019974015.1 Nephila pilipes | reverse complement strand
CGTTTCTCGTAATAATCTACAACAGTCGCAACTTGAATTATTTTCCTAATTTTGTTAAACTATTTTTTTTTTGTCAATCTTAAGCTTCGGCTTACTTTGGTTATTGTTCTCAAAATTAGAGCTTTTCAAATAAAATATAATTATTTCAGTTAAATAAAAATAACAGTTTTAGTTTTTAATTTGTTGTTTGGGTAAACGTGCGACTCAATAAAATTATTTTTCATTATTTTTTTTTATTTCTAATGGCAGATTATAATCAATTACAGCGCAAAAAAAAATTTAAGGGGACAAAGCACAAAGTAAGAACAAGAAATGCTGCAACAAAGTTCATTAATCCAACATGTCTCTAGCTTCCCAGAAAAGTTCAGAGAGAAAAGACTTTCGAAGCACAGTGCAGTGGAGCAGATGAAGGGAGTTCATATTCTCACCAAAGCTGCACAGAGTGCAAGCCGGTGAAGGAGCAATTTTGAATCTGTAAATATGATTTTATAAGCAATCATGTCCACTGGCTAGGCAGAATTCAGCGACCACTCTATGTCTTCGGCCACTACTTAAATTGGAGACATTCTTCCAAGCTTATGAGTTATAACATTGGAAAGGTTCTCCTGAGTATGGGATTTGATAGATTTTTTTAATAAGGTTTTTAATTGTATAGAGAGGCAAAGGAGAAGAAACATTCTGCTTAATCAAATCACCCCTTTTAGTCAGATAGTCAGCTGTCTCATTACCTGGGACCCCACTGGAAGACAATATTTTTCTCAAAAGAAGCCAGATTCTTGAGGTTTGTTGAAAATTATGTAAACCTCATATATCTGTCAATCTATCAAATAGCAAATTATATAGCGCACTTTGAAATGTAATTCTGTACCATGAACGCATTTAAATATTTGTTTTATAAAAACACAAAATCTAAGAGATAAGAAAAATTATAATGATGGGATTTTGCTCTAGAAAGAAATACCCTTTGTGATATAAAGCTATAAACTCAATGCCAGTTTATTCGTATTAATCGAAGTTTAATAAATTATAACTTTTGAAACAAATATTTATATTTAGAATGACAGACCTTGGAGTTCAATAGACAAGGATGAGCTTTCATCAAATGAAAGTGAACTAATTGTAATACCTAATCCTGAAGGTTTGAATTGATGCACACTTAAGATGCAGCTATTAGATAAGAGATATTTCCGAATTAAGAGGGTAAGAATAAATTTCAGTCAAATGAAAACAAATCAATCAGAAAACCTCCTTCCTAAGGGTCAGGGATGATGTACTTTTCATTTCACTTGAGATATATCTAATAGATATTTTTAATCCGTGTACAAGGTGGTTGAAATTAAAATTGGCTTATTAAGAATACTCTATGCTTATAACTAAAATGTGGATTGATGTACAAGTTTGTTCATAGACAATTTAATGGACACGCTGAAAGATTCAGCAAAAAAAAAAGTTTGAAACAAATCCGTATTACATCCAAGTACAACCAAGCTACAATTTCCAATAAACACATCGTTTATTTATTACAGATTGCAGAGTGATATAAAACACTATTCATTAAGGTGTCTAGGCGATTAACAATGTGTTCAACAGCTTATCTCGAATGGTATATCACACATGCATTCTTAGTTATATCATTTATTAGGTCATCTAAAGTTGCAACAGTCCCTCAATGCTCTTTAAATGATCACATAATTGAAAATAACGCAAAATGAGGTGCGGAGAACGGAGTCGGCCAAGGAATGGGAAATGAACGGTTGTCGTCGGTAAAATGTTGCCGGTAATGTCGGTGAACGAACGGAACCCTGTCGTCGGTAAAAAAATTGCCTGAAAAACTTGTACACACATGGATCACTACGTGGAGGAGCACCATTCAGCATAAAAATGGTAGATGTAAGGTATTGTAAGACGAAACTTCTGAGAATGTAATGTTATCTGAGGACCATTGCAAAGCATGCTACAAGACCAGCATGCTGCATGCTACCACCATTTTCTTCGAAGAAGAAATGTATGGGAAATGAACCAGCATCAGACCGTAACTTTAGTCAAGTTTAGTGGACTAATGTGGAAGGAACATGGATTTTCTATGGCCCAAATTCGACAATTCGGGATATTTATAGTTCCTTTGAGATAAAGTTGTGTCTCGTCACCAGAGGAAGTTCCTCGGACAGGAGTCATCAATTTTTACTGAGACAAGAAAAGTCAATGCAAAAGATAAACTACGGTCAGTGTAGGCAACAAATACTTGTTGGTTATGGAAGATCTTATTCGGAAAAAGTGACACTATTTTTCTCAATATCTTCCATTCTGTTCCATCCAGTTAAGAATTTTCCTAAGAAAACTCTTTTTTTTCAATTTATTTAAATAACTCTAGCATTGTCTTAGTAGGAAGTATTAACAAAATTATCTAAATGTCACCATATAAATAAATTTATTCTATTTTCACTTTACAAAGCACCTCAAATAAATAATATTATATAGAAACATAATAATTTAACATTAAAAACCAACAATATTTGGGTGATTTATGATCAAAGTAACTGAAAAAAGAAATCTTGTGAAAGGTACGATTATAAGATATAGTTTATATAGTTATCTGTTATAAACTTCAAAGTTTTCAAAATGAAACTTATTTTATGTGAAAATTTTTATTTAAAATTTGTTATAAAAGCTTAGAAATTTCTAGGAATAAAAATTTAATTGTTTTTTTTTCTACAAAAATGTGTATCAATTCTTCTCATAATCTTGAACAAGGATAAAAAAAACTTTCTCCTCTTTAGGTCTACTCGCATTATTTTGAGAAAAGGGGATTCAGGCAAGAAGGGAATTAAATAAGAAAAGCAAGAACAAAGGTCTTCAAAAGCGAACCATTTTCTTAATAGTTTGCGAGAAATACAAGCAAACCCTTAAGAAGCAATTTCAAATGATTGATAGAAATACTTACAATTACTTTTATAAGGGAAGGACCTTTGTTCAATTTCTTCGAAGAATACAGGCAGTATTCAAGATAGACTAATAAAGTGAAATAATGATTTTCTTCTTTTTCTAAATTAATGATGCATTCTAAATGGAATGGTTTTTGTTGTTGAAAAGTTGTAATCTATGATAATCACTCTCTTTAACTATTCTTTTTTACATATAAATTTTATGCATCAGAATATATTTCTTGCATGTTACATATATCTCTTGTGCTTTGATATTGATCATTGAATTAATTGAAGTTTGAAAACGACAGTAAGAAAAATCCAATTTTAACGTTAACTGTTTTTATTATCATTTTAGTTAGATTTATTATTGAATAGAAATTAAATTTTACATTAAAATAAAGTACTAAAAGTAATGATACCTTTTCGATTGTGCTAATTTAATGTGAAAGCATTATTTAAAAATAAAATATATTATCAACTATGTTTTGTAAGTTTCACATATATAAAATATAAAAAACGAGCTAGAATGCTTTGAATGCAGAAATCATGTAATAAAAATTCTTATTTATAGTAATAATTTTTATGTAGAGCACCTGTTATAGTCACTGTCTTCATAATCTGTGACTTACATTTCGAATTGGGGTTCAAATTTTCAATCCATCAAAGAATGTTGAGAGGAATAATGGGGTATGCTGTACATTCAGTTAGATTCTGCTTCTAAATTTTCTCGTTGTGTATGACGTAGGAATTGCAAGAGAGGTAAGGGAGCTATGAGCAAATTGTAACAATTTTTGGAAAAATATTTATATTTTTTAATGTATTTATACTTTCTTGAATTTAACTGCTCCTTTATACAGAACATTTATTCATTCATCATATGCATTCAAAACATCCTACAATTTTGTTGATTTTAGCTTCAGAGATATTTTTTCAAAACTAGTTGGTTGTTACAACTTATCAAAGTTGTAGCAGATGTGGGGTAAGTTGTGAAAGATATGGATCACATAGTAAAAATAAAAACGACAGTATTTAAAAATATATTTCTCTCTCTCTTTCATTATTCTTTGATTAATTAATGGACAAAAGACATTTGGTAATTATTATTTCATGGTATGGTGGTAAATAAATCAAGTACATTATAGTAAAAAAAAATAAATATTAAACTATTTAACCAACGATCATAAAATTTATTCTTCATCTGACTTACAATTAGCATAAATTAATGACAGATTGTTTCCTTTCACAAATGTAACGTGTACCCATATCTTGTAAATCAAGCATTGCTCCTATTCTCCTGCACCATAGTTGCTGTTAGCATCTCCGCAAACTTCAGCAGAACTACTCCCTTCACCCCCCCCTTTTTTTTAAATCCATCGGTTTTTTAAAACTTTTCTTTAACCTTTTCATTACCCTTTTCCATTTTTGTCCAATGCTGTTTTAGGTGTATTTTTTTAAGATGGTATAATTTCTTTTGAATCGGTTTCTATTAGATTATTTCCGAGAGGAAGCCTTAGGTAGTAGTCTAATCTATAAGAGAGAAAAATCAACTATTTAAATTTAGGTACCGGGCGATCATGAAAAAGGTTCAGTAGATATTTCACTAATCATCTAGTTTATAATATAACTAACGGCTAATTTGAAATTCTGGCAGTGATTGTAGAAGTTCGGGATTTTCAAAATATAATGACAAATCATGTTCAATTTGCGTTGAATTCATTTTTTCTGTTTTCTTCATGTTAAGATTTAGGTAATCGGTTCATATGATGGTGCATAGCCGGAATATTATCAAATGTCAATATTTAAAGGATACAAATTGCTTGCTTCGAATCCAATAATGGTGTTGATTGGTTTAAATTAAATTAAATAATCTTAAGAGAAATGTAAAAATGCTGTTGACATAAAATGGGAAAAAGAAAAAACAAAACAAAACACTACGCATATTAATCTATTTTTAACAACCTTCTTAAGTATTTCAAATGCGGTATATGTTTCTGTGACAATTTACTTTTCCCACAAAACGGTATACCTATCATTTTTCAATTAATTATATATTTGCTCAAGGAAACGTAGATATCTTCATAGTTTTTATTTCTAAGAACAATAGGAATGAATGCATGAAATAAATAACTTTAATAATCCTATATATTTTTTAAATGTATTTGGTGTTGATTTCTAATAAGAATGAGATTCTTGACAGAATTTCTTAAATATATTTTGGTTATCAACATCTATTTATGATCGGTAACTTGCAGCTTACCCACGGATTATTAAGAAGAGAAAAAAGACCTTGCTCTGTTTCTGAAAAAGAATACTTCGGCATTCTGACACTGTGTTTGAAAACAACGGGAAAAGTTACCTAAAAATAGGACACATGGTCACATTATGTATTCTACTTCTTGTACTTAAAGTTTTTTTTTAAATAGGGAAGGCCAAAGGGCAAACAAAGAGCAAAACAAAAACAAACAACTTGAGGCGAAGCAAACAAAGAAAAAGAAACTGAATGAAGGACAAAATGAAATACGTTACAACTTTACCCATCGTATGGCTTTAGACA
The DNA here is from genome assembly GCA_019974015.1 of Nephila pilipes. Classification (NCBI taxonomy): domain Eukaryota; kingdom Metazoa; phylum Arthropoda; class Arachnida; order Araneae; family Nephilidae; genus Nephila; species Nephila pilipes. Next base: position 330,989 of record BMAW01067850.1, on the reverse strand, counting down.
ATTATGTTTATTTATAAAAATACATTATGACTAGAAAAAAGAATTAAAGAGGCATTTTAATACTAGATTCAATAAAGAGAGAAAAACATTTTTTTTTTTTTAAAAAAGGAGATAATTTATCTTAACTTAAAATAAAATTTACGAAACATTTTTTTTTACTCATTAATGATCTAAAATAGAGCATGTAAACTTAGCCCCTCACTACCCGATTTGGCAAGACACTGACTGTACTAATTTTACGGAACCCATTGAAAGAATCAAGTTCAGTAAAAAATCTGATTAAAAAGTTTTAAACGTGCGCGTAACGTGTATGTTTACTACTTACGCCTCTTACAATTAGTCCCAAGCTTGCGCACAGAGTCAAGTATGCACTCGCTATCTCACAAAGTTTTTAAATTACAAGATTCATCGTCAATATTATTCCTTCGTTTAAATCTAGAACGACATTAATTCAAACCAACTAATCAATTCTCCATAAAATATTTTATCATCCAGTAATGACGCGTTACTGGAAGATAAGTTATTTTTATGGAAAATTGGATTGGGAGATCAACATTAAATAAATTTCAGAGTTTTAGAAGTAATATTTTAATCAATGAGACATTTTGTCCGATGAAAAAGATTGCATTACACGATTAAATGAATTCGAGGGACTAATAACTCATTTCTAACAAGAAAGGAAAGAAACTAATCTAATTTAAGGTAATGTATCGAATTATTTTTAAACTGATAAGATTAAACACATTTAAGGGAAATAAAATTCGTTTCATGAGTTCAAAATCGATTAATTCATTTTTGCGGGTAACGTGTTAAGGGTATTTAGGATATCATCTAGAGTTTCAAAGTACTACGTATATTAATGCATTGTTTAATTTGTTAAAAAAATTGGTGAATTAAGGGTATTTTCTTTCTATCCATCTTATAAAAACCATCAAATACTTTTATCCTATAAACATAATACTTATCCATAAATATACATAAACATCTTTTGTTAGCCATCAATACATCAAATCATATTATATTTATCACCATAAAAAGCATTGTTCCTCAATTATTTTGAAAAATAAATTATTCTACTTAAAAAAATATTACGATGCACTACAAACAGGTACAGAAATCCAGAAAATATTGGCTTATATTTTTTACTATAACTCCAAAAGCAATTGATTTGATTTTGATTTAAAAAAATCGAATTAATATTTCATTACAATTTTATTGAAAAACTAATTAAAAGCCATGAAAGTTATTTTGAGCCTTAAAAGAGAGGAAAATAAATTGAACGATGAAGCAAGTCATACGAATTATGTCAATTTATAGAAAAGTTACAGAAAATATGTATTAAATTGTTTAAAATTTGTCGTGTTTAAATGGTGCTAAATGTTGAGAAAAATTAGAAAATTTTTAGGACTTTTTTATGTTCACGATATATCAATTCTATTAAAATATTATCGGGGATCTATTCATATCTTGTGAAAAGTTATTTTTTTTGAACTAAATTTCTTAAAAACTTAAATTTAATTAGAAATTAATAAAAGGAAAGACATTTTATTACTCATAAATTTTTTGAAGAAAGGTAATCAAAAAAGGAAATTAATCCCTTCTTATTTTAGCACACACACATATATATTTGAAGAAAAATATTATAATATTAATTTTTAATTTATATCAATCCCTTTCAACATTTCAATGTTTATTAACAAAATTAGTAGGATAATTTTCATTAATGCGGCCTGTGATAAACTTCTTATAAATTTTTTTTAGTTTATTACAACTGTTAATTATTATTCCTAATAACATTATTATTAATAATATTTCTAAATATAGAAATATATATGCAGCTACTCCAAAGATGTTCTTCATTAATACGAAATTAAAAACATTTATTTTGTTACAAACATTGCTAGTAATTTTGTCAACCATCTGTTTCATATTTACTATATTTAGTTTGAATTAGATTTAAACATGTAGAATAAATTGGATAAGTTAGGTTTATCTTCAATAATTTATAATAATTCAAAACAAGTAGACGATGCATATATCGGTTTTTAATAAATTATTTCATCAGTATAATAATGTTCATAATAATGTAAGTAGACATTCGTCAAATTATTATTAGCAGTACACCTTGGTGGAATTCTACTAGTTTATTAAAATTTTTAATCTTTATTTTTAACATAGTTTTTTCTATTAGTACAATATTAACTAAAGATTTAAATTCCTCATAAACAAGGAGTTAATTAAAAAACAATCCTTATAAATAATTAACAATACCCTAACTAGATAATCTTTGTCTATCGAATTAAAAAGATCTTCCAAAATATAACTATGAATAGCAAATAAATCTTTGTCTTTTATTTCCTTAATAATACCTAAAACAGTTTTAAGGGGACTCGGTACCCCAAAAATGACCAAAAAAAATCGATTATTTTTATTTCGAAATATCCTCTGAATTATTATCTTTCGATTGATATATTACTTTTGTATGTACGAGCAAGAGAAGGTTGAAAAAAATGAAATTGAAAAATGTAAACAAAAAAAACTTTGTGACTTGACCACGCCCCTTTTTTAGAGATGTCAGTAATTTTATGTTATTTTTTACCAATACTTTTCTAAAATTAATTTTATTTCGTTTTAATCATAACTTTAACATTTTAGCGTTCCTTTTTTGTGACTACAATTTTCATTACAAGCGATTTGTTATTGATATCTCGTGTTTTATTTGTAGTGTCTATATCGAGCTATCTATAAACACGCTTTATATTGAGAAAAAAAAACAGTCTTTAACAAGACTATCTTTATTATTCTTTGTCTGGAATCTATTGAAGTTTTTGGTGTTTATTTTTTTGAGGATTGAAGATAAAAAATGCCTCGTGTAAAACGACGTTGTCATTCAAAGGAAATGAACAGTAAACGTTGGTGTGATGATTCTGATCATATAGCTAATACTACAGAAGAAAAATTTGCTGTTCCTACTATCAGAATTGAACAGTTATTAAATGTTGAAAAGACTGATTGTTCCAATACTGAAATTTTTTTGTTTGTGAATTTTGTTCAAATCATTAAGGTGTTTGACAAACTAAAATGCCCTGAATGCGAGAAAAAAACTTTAAAGCTAGAACGCGGAAAAAAGTTAGGTTTTTTCCTATGCTTTAAATTTAATCTGCAGTTCTTCTGCTTCTAAAGTTTGTGATGTAGAAACATCGAATTAAAGGCAAACAAATACTGTTCCTAATATCAATTTACGGGTTACTCAAGCATTCTGCAACATTGGAAAAAGTTATTCAGCCATAGAGAAATTTTGTATGGCCACAAATATCTTGCCTTTTTCATCGAGGACATACATCAAATGTACTAAACTTCTTTACAAAGCCTCTGGTATTGCTGCAAAGACTATGCTAAAAGAAGTACATACTGAAGTACGAAATGCATATGAAGTACCTGCTGATGTCTCATTTGTCGACATAAGTGTTTCTTTCGATAGTATTTGGATGACACGAGGCCATACATCTTTAACTGGCATTGGTTGTGTCATCGATATACTTACTGGCTATGTCATTGACTTTGAAGTTATGTGCAAAGTATGTCGACGTTGTTCCACAGCAAAAAGAGAACTTGGAAAGTCAAGTGCAGAATATGATATGTGGTTTGAAGGACATAGAAATGAGTGTGATATCAATCACACCGGTTCATCGGGTTTGATGGAAAAAGAGGCAGCATTGATACTGGGAGAAAGATCGCAATCATTAGGATTTCGATATTCTACATTATTGTCTGATTGAGATTGCATAACTTTTAATTACTTATCGGAAAGAAATATTTATGGGGATAATGTCAAAATAAAGAAAAGAAGAATGCGTAAACCATGTTAGTAAAAATTTAGGCACTGCTTTACGGAATGCTGTGAAGGAATCAAGAGCTCGAGGCATCTCGTTAGGTGGGAAAGGTTATGGAACTTTGAAAGAAACTACCTTAAAGAAATTAACTACTTATTATCAGAAGGCCATATTAAAAGACAAAGGGGATGCTCTTGCCATGAAAAGAGCAATATATGCCATATTACATCACAGCGTTTCCATTGACAAAAAGCCTCAATATTCAAAATGTCCAACAGGTATTAGTTCATGGTGTTTTTACCAATCTGTAATAGCAAAGGGAGAAAAACCAGGTTCTCACAAATTTCATGTGGGAACACCAATAAAAGAAAGCTTTTTGCTACATATCCTTCCTATTTACCAACGACTTGCTGCTAATGAACTCTTAGAAAGGTGCATCAATTGCGGTACACAAAATGCAAACGAAAGTTTGCATAATATGATTTGGTCAAAGTGTCCAAAAGAAATATTTGTGCATAAAGATCGTGTCATACATGGAGTAACCGAAGCGATATGTGAATTTAATAAAGAGTCAAGGAGACACAAAAAGCTATGTGCATACCTTTTGGAAAAGGTACGCATGATCTTGGTGTAATACTGGAATCACGAAAAAAATTGTTTCGAAAGAGACGTAAAAACCATCAATATCAGTGTGCTCGTAAAATAGTAAAGAAAGCAATTTTAAAAAGAGAAGCATTAACGATAAAAAAGGAAGGTGTTACCTATAGTCCAAGATACTTTTGAGGAGTTAATAATATTGTAAATATGTATCATAATTTTTTCATTATAAAATGTGCATATATAATATTTAAATTAAGGAATTAATATAAATTTTTTTCATAATTTGTGGTTTTATTCATTATATATTTTCATATAAACATAATATTGGTGATATACGAAGTACAAAATTTTAAAAATGGTTGTATTTATTATTATGTTACATTTTCCTTCATTTTTCATGTTCGTCAATTGTAATTAATACTTTAAGAAATATTATTTGTTATTAAAAATATCTAATGAAATTTTGTGAAAATGCTATTATTTTGAAGAAAAATATATAGCTTATGATATAAAAGGGTATTTTAAGTTAATTGAAGCATATAATATTTATTTTTTCAGAGTTATAAACTTTAAAAGGGGTTTTCTCAGTTTGTGTTTTTTCGATACATCATTGCGTTTAAAATGCTACTCCTCCCACAAATATTAATCAATCACTTCCATTTTTTTCTGTGTGTTTTATATAATACATGTAACAAAATTAGGGATCAATTTTGCATAAAAATGTATACTTTTTTTTAAAAAAAATAATAATGTATGAGATATCTATGTTTTTGTTCAATTTTAGCATGCCGATCAACATTTCCCCCTCCCTCCAAAACTTAATAAGTTATTACAAAATTGATCCCTAAATTTGTTTAAAATATCTTTGAGAGTATTTCAAAAAAATTTCATAATAAAAAATTAATAAATAAAGGAGGAGTAGAGTTTTGAAGTTTTTCAAATTTTTCTTAAAAAATTTAAATTTTCAAAATTACGTTAACAATGTATTCAAATTTTCACATAAAATCCTTTTCTTGAATAGAAACACTTCATAGCTTGCTAAAACCACATTTTAAAATGCATTAATAAAAAAAAATTGTTCAGTGGTACCGAGTCCCCTTAATGATAGCCATTATATTTAATTTACTATTAGTATCTTATAAAATGTTTTGTAATATATAATTTACCTGTTTCTTAATGTAAGTATTATAACCATTACTGATCATTCTAATTTTGATGGGGTAAATATTTTTTTTATTTTCTAAATATGAATTATTCCCTTCTATACGTTCATTAATAAATAAATTATAATAATATTTGCACAATTATTTGGAACTTTGTCAAAATAGCAAATAATGATGTCTGTAAACCTATTTTCAAATATCTTATATTTTAATCCAATCTTTAATTTTAAAATTTATAATATTGTTATATTAATAAATGTAGTATTTATATTCATTAAATGCTTCAACTGGGAAACAATATTTTATAATCATATGATAAAGAAGTTATTGATTTCGAAAAGAATCACCCTTTTATAAAGAAGTAGTTACTATTATAGAATTCGTAATCCTAAAACCTGTATCCATATTCCTAATATCGCACAAGACACTACCGTACACTATTCTCAAATCGACGCGAATGACATGTCGGCGCTCTTTATTAATAAAATACTTATATTTTGTACAATTACATTTTAATTCATTCTATATATCTTTAATGTTATTATAATTAAAAACAAATCTACCTATTTTTTTTCCTTATATTTATATAAGCTTTTTTAAATCTATTTTTTTTGATTGGATGAAATTTCTTATGTTTATAAAAATATCATCAAAATTATTCTTATTAAAAGATTCATTCATGAAACTTATAGCACAAGATTCTGTACTATTATTTTCTATATTACTATTACTAATTTTATAATTATTAGGTTGTGAAACCTGGATTATTCACGAAACTTCCATTAACTAATAACTGATGTTTTTTTCTGACTTTTATTTAAGCTTTCAGTTTAATTCCTACAAAATAAAATGTGGTTACGCAAATTAACAAATCTTCATAGAAGTTTAGGGAATAGATGTAATCAGGTCGTTTATAAAAGTGATAGTGATTTGACTATGAAAGAGAGAAAAATGTTCTTGTAATAGAAAGAACGATTGTGGAAGTACGAGGGAGTTTCATACATGTCAACTGGAACTATAAAGACTAGGATCCAACCCTGTCTAGTCGAATTAATCATTGGTGGATATACTCCCAACGTATTCCAATAAGCGTATTCTTTGATATATTATTGCAGTTGTTAGAACGCAAGGCAAGGGACCTAGAACTGTGTGTGTGATAAAGAGTATTCCTTCTTGTTAGATATTTAATAAACACTATTTTGAAATATAATTGATTAGATTGATTTGTTGTGATTAAATCAATATTTATATAAAAAAGATTGTAAAAGAGTAGGGTAGTAGAATTACGAAGCAGTATTTAGTAATATTCTTAATAATATACAAACATTCGCTACCTGTTTTGAATTAATTTTGTGCGCATCTTATTCCACTACTACATTTACTTTCAATTTAAGAGCAAATTATTGCAAATCTATATACTAGATGTAGTTTCCCAATTAAACATAGAATATGTTACATTGTTTCACAAAATATTTATGGCAACATTAAACGTCTTCTTAATACAAGGCTACCACTACTGACTTCATAGCGATTGGTTCAGTGGTAAATAAATGATTCACAAATCACAAAAATGGGAGGAGCGCCATCTAGACCGCTTTTCTCTACTGGCTCTTGCGCCATTTAGAGCGCTTTTTGCCTCATCATTATCTAGGAAGTCTTTAAGAATGCTTATATATATATATATATATATAGAATGCTAGAGTTTTGATTAGATTTTTAATTTAGAAGAATGAATTTTAAAATTTCACACTACACACACACACACACACACACACACACACACACACACACACACACACACACACACACACACACAAGTAGATAAAAAAACTTTTTAAAACAAAAAATAAAATGTTAAGTAAAAATTTTTTTTAATGATAGAAATTTAATTCTTTTTAAACATGCTTAGTGTTAGGGAAAAAATAATTTAAACATGTTATATTTTAAAAGCACGTTTTAATTTTAAATTTAACTTTTCATTTTAATTTTAAAAAATAAATTTTAAAGCAAATTTTTTTATAAGTGGAAAATAAATTTTCGAACATTTATGAATGTTAGAAAAATATATTTTAAATATTTTATATTTATAAGTAAATTTTGAACATTTTATAATTAAAAATAAATTTTGAACGTTTGTGTGTGTTAGAAAAATAAATTTTGAAAATTTTAAAATTAAAAATAAATTTTAAAACGTTTTATGCATAAAACATTGTTTTTTCCCCTATTAGGTACATTTTAAACCTAACATTTTTAACAGAATATATTTTCTTTAATAAATTATAATTTCTTTAATAGAAAATAAATTTTCAAGCAGAATTTTTTTTTAAAAAGTATAAAATAAATTTTGAACTATTTTCATTGTTAGAAAAAAATTATATGTTACGTTTGTTAATAAGTATAAAATAACATTTTGAATACAAAATAAATTGGTAAGATAAATTTTTTGTCACTACGTGAAGCATGCTGTCGAAACTTATGAGTAGAGAATTCCTAAGAATTAAGGTATAGCCCCACACCTTACAGCAAGTCACTCCACTCTCAGTTTTATAAGCGTAGTGTTTGGGACCCCTTGGAAAAAAAGTATTTTAAAATTACAACCCTTTTTCGTAAATAAAAAACATTATTTCCTACTACTTCCTGAAATAAAAATTGTTATTGTGTCGAAAAGAAAAACACTTACCAGACACAAACGTTTTAATTGTATCTCTCTCCAGCTCGTCCGTGTAGTCACCGAGGAAATTTTCGAGAGAAGGGTCGTTTTTACCATTACTGGCATAAACTGGCTGTCAGTGTCGTTTCTGCCCAGTTTATTGTCGTAAGCGTTGCGATAAAAATGTTAGTGGAGGCATCCTGTTCTACAAACTCGTCTGAGACTTGCCTTTCAATTGCAGCCACCTCTTCCAAAGGCAGAAAAATATCTTTGATCTGTAAGAATTCCTATAAAAAATTAGATGCTATATTGTTTAAGTATAAACATTATTTTATTTTAAATTAAAATGAACTTATGTTTTTTGTAGGATCACTCAAATATCGGTTGAAATCCGATACACTGTTAACGTAAAACAGTTTCGTTTTATTTGTATTCATTACCCACCTGTGCAAAATAGAAAACGCGATAAAACAAATTCTCTCTCTTAAACATTAGAATAATTTGAAAGGTAAAAAAAAGAGTTATACATTCCCCAAAAACTATTGAGTGCCAATTTTGCAACTTGTCTCCTCCCTGGATTTTTTGCAATATGCAAAGGATTTAATATAATACCTACCTTTCTCTCGTATTAACTGATGTATTTTTGTTTCTCCTCATTTGAAGAGCATTCCCTTGGTCATCCATTAATTTCTTGTTAAATTTTTAAAAACAAGTCAATATATGAACGGAACAGAATGTCATTTGAAAAAAGATACACTTCGTAAATCTGAAATTAAAAAAAATAGTGTCAAAGGAATGAAGTTAATGAATAAACAAAATATGATTTCAATATTTTTTCATGACTTTTTTTTTCTTTGTTAGTTTAAGTTCTTCCGAGACCCAAGTGCCAATAAGGGCTCTTTCGTCATCGGAATGTTGGCATGCACTTTGTTGTTTTTCGTCAGCACATGTCTGACGCAGAGGAAACATCAACTTGTTTTGGGATCGGTTGGGAAGTACTGGAAGATACAGATCTATAAGGGGAATCACTTTGCATTTAATGATTCTGAAATAATTATCCACGTTTTGAAACCCTTCGGTAATAATTTCAGGGTGTCTGACGGGATAATGGCAGTACTTGTTTACCTTATAAAAGATTAAGAAAAATATAAATATGTATATCAAAAGAATTCTATTCAAAGAATATATGAAGAGAAAAAAATAACTTACCCATGGATAAAGGGAGGTAAAATCCACATATTTAATGTTCCCTTCGTGAAACAATTTTAACGCGTTCGTACGTCCTTCAAAAAAGAATCTCTTGGGTTCAAACGATCCTGAATGGTGTATGACCCCAGGAAAGCTTGAAGCCTCGAATCTTCCTTTTTTAAGACGCAGGAACTCGTGCTCCCACATTTCCACCAGTTGTACCCGAGTGACCTCAGATTTTCACATTTCTCCTCGGTGCGACGCCATATGGTGCTCATAATATAATGTTTGGACGGATGCATGGTGTTTCCGTCGAAGCATACAGTGCGTCCATGGAAGATACAGCCCTAAAAATAAAATTTACATTAAAAAACTGCTAGGGTATACACAATAAAAATATATTTTCTCTACATAATTCGATATTTACCGGCTACTGATAAACTGTTTTATTTTTTTCACAGTATCCATCAACAAAATTTCCTCCAATGTTTTTTTACCCTTTCCGTTCAAACTGTGAAGTATTTTTAGTTTTTCGATGAAGGATATGTAATCCAACCACCGAATCGCATCAGGGCTGAATTGCTTTCCACGACTGTAGCAGTGTACTGGAACCAGGGTGATTGATTGTCCTGAATGTGTCCACTCCGATAGGTTGCCATGCAAGCCGATGCAATGGTTACGTATCTGACAAAAGAACATGTGCATTAAAAGACCGAACTCACACACACAAGGTCAAAACATTTACGTGGAAAAAAATTACCTACCGAAATGGATCTACATTTGCAATCAACATAAATTGTTCTCTAAACACCATACAGCACTAACGGGGAATATCAACATTAGAACTAAAATGAGAAGAAAAATATGTACATACTCTTTTTGTAAAATGCACATTTTCTCTATATAATAAAAATGTTTACGTACCGACAATAGGAGAGTATTTCCTTATTGAAATCAAAAATATCATCTTAGTGTTGTTCATGCAAGACATGAATTCACGGCTATAAATAGATGACATAGAATCAGGACAATAAAAGGATTTATCAGGCAACTTACCAATGTAATTTTGGTTTTCATGAATATTAAAAAAATGGGGAAAATACACTTTCTTTAATTCAGTGAGACCAAAACAGCTTGGCAGTTTTGACAGAACAACGCAGCTTCATGGTTTAGGGCGCAATTGCGTACGATTCCAGGTCACCTCTAGTTCTTATTCAGAACATTATGACGTCCCAACGATATGTGGATAATGTAGTGTGGAATATCACACTTCCCTACCTTCAGAGTGTGCCCAATACCCTTTTTTAACAGGATAACGCCCGCCCGCAAACTGCTCGCATCTTCCAAAGTGATCTGAAAGGTGCACAGATGCTTCCCGGGACACCGTTATCTCCTAATCTCTCACAAATCGAATACATTTGGGATGTGATAAGCCTACATTAGCAGACCCAGACACTACCGAGATCAGAAAATGAACTGTGGCCACCCATACTCTCATTGGCTCTGTACCAAGACGTGATGCTTCTTGTATCACCGTCTACAGTAGTCCTACAGCCTACTGAGCCCTCACTGTTCTCACTTTGCATTTTGCATATCATTCCGAAATCAACATCACTTATTGTTCGCTTTTGTCTCTCTCTGTCTGCCGAGTTTCATCACTTTCTGGCCACTCTTTTTTGGTGCATTTTCATTGTCGCGTAGTATATATATATGTGTGTGTGTGTGTACACACACACACACACACACACACACACACACACACACACACACACACACACACACACACAACGCACACACACACACACACACACACACACACACACACACACACACACACACACACACACACACACACACACACACACACACACACACACACATATATGATTTGTATGGTTTTGAGTCACATAATTTTCTTGCAACTAAAAACAACTTGCAACACATTTTCAACTTTGTTTGTTATAACTTTAAAAATTTGAGAACAATTGATGCAAAGCAGTAGATAGACTAAAATTAAAATCAAATGGTAACAAAATTTTTAAGTTAAGATGAAAAAAATCTTATACATCCTTTAATGGAAATTTTCTGGGAAAAAAATTCCTTGAAAGAGAAGAGAAATTTACTAATAGCGCGTTTCTTAAAATTTAACTTAAATTATCCTTTCAAAAATTCTATTCATAAAAAGAACAAGCAATACTCAATGTAACAAAACTATTAATTTTCTTACTATGGTTAAGAAAATTAATAAAATTAATTTATTAAATTTTTCTACTGATTAATTATATTTTTTGTGTCATGTAGTTAATAATAGACTTAAAATATTTTTGCACGTCTGAACGGGTGATTATAAAACATTTCCAGTTAATTTGTTTCTAGAAAATGTGTTTCAGCGGGCAATGCTAAGGGTAAGATAAAAATGAATTTTTTTTAAAAAAACCCGTCAAAAACAAAACTTGATCAAAGTTTTAGGAATGAATTTAAAAAAAAAAGAGTACTTAATATTGAAATGTCTAGACATCATTACTGGTTTTTCTAACTATAAAAATAGAAGAAGCATTGAATGAAATTTGTAGTAAAAGACTTGAGAATTTGACATCAATATTTTTTATAAGTATAATAGAAGATTTTCATATTATACTGGTAATAATTTTTCATTAATAATTTTAATACTGAATTTAATGTTATTCTAATGACAATATATAAAGATTTTCATAGAAAATGAAAATTTCGTTTGGTATAAAATTTACTTTTAAATAATTGCGTTCTATAGAACATTGATTATACGTAGAAATTGATTTTTTTTGTAAATGAAGTAATTAAATAAAAGTCTTATGAGGCATAGCAAATAAATAAATAAATTAAAAGCGACATATATATTCCGTAATTAAGAACTGAAAATTTAAAATCTAAAATTGTATGCATAGTACTTAATTATTGAATCCGGTATTTTGAAGTTCGGTTGACTAACTGAATAGAAAATATAAAAGTTTTTCTTTAAGGAAATTAAATAACTTATTATTACTTATAAAAACATTCATAATTAATGAAGCTAATTATAGTTTTAAAAACAGCTTTTTAAGCGTAGTCAGAAAGAGTAATTATTAATATCCTGGATAGTATATTAAATATTCATATAAAAATATTTTGAAGAAAATTTAATTTTATCAAATGGAGAGTCAGTAATGCATTTGGATTTGAAATCTTTTAGAATTCAGTATATGTAATTTAATTATGGAGTTGCTACTGTTTTTTATTATTTATATTTTTTGTTCTGTTATTTTATAAATAATTACCTTATTATTTTATATACAATACTCCTTAAATATTTTGTTGCATTGTTTCGCAGCATTTTTCTATTTTTTTCATTGCATTTTCCAACGTAATATGTAACATTTTTCTACCCTTAGTACCATGTTATTGATTTTTATAATCCGAATATTTTGTGAGGTTCTGTCATACTTTTAGGTTGATATCATAAAGGTTGTATTACTTTAATTATTATCTGTACTCTAAATTTTTCTCTCTAAAATATATAAATTATAAAAGAAAATAGAGCATAAATATACTTGTAATACCACCTCTAAGGTTATGTTCGAAATCTGAAAAAAAATAATTATATTTTTCTCTATTCAGTATAGGTTTCATGGTATACAGTAGTAATTATTTCTGTAATTGGACTTTAATGTTTGAAAGATAAAATAAAGGATTTATCTATATGACTCTTTTCGAGTTATCATTGTTCCAAAAGTAAAAAAAATAAAAAAATAAGTGAGATTCGACGTCCAACACACATACATTTACTCTATGATATTTCAGAATCACAAAACAGTTATAAAATTTCATTTGCAGATGATTTATTTCTTACAATTTAGTATAAGAATTTTAAAGATGTCTGTGTTCTATCTCAGGATATTTTTGATCTGCCAAAACTTTATTAGCTTGAGTTTAACCCTTTAAGATGATAAGACATGAAAAACGAGGTCAGTTCACAGAAATTGATTTAATTTTGAAGAGTAAACCGATTGGAAAGAAGTATAGAAGCTTAAGTATTGGGGCATTATTGTTGGTAATAAACTCTAGTGGAAGAAGCATATTTCTTTTTTATGTGTCCTGTAAAAAAGAAAAAAATTCTTGGTTTACTGAGAATTTCTAAAACTACCTGTGGGGCTAAAATTAATATTCTTAAGTTATACATAAATAAGTTATTATACAACTTATTTCGTATGATTCGGGATCTTGGAGAAACTCCCAAAGAAAGAAAATAAATTGTAGAAGAATTCAAAGAAGGTTTCTTTGTTTTATTTGGTGTTATAGGACTGTTAATTATGATGCAATGCTTATGGGCTTCCACCTATACTGACTCTGTTATCTTATATAAACTTTAAGTTAAATCTAGTATACAAAAGTCAAACATACAAAATACACAAACAACAATATACAAAAGTACATTGATTGAAAAAAATTGCAGAATCTTTAAAGGCATTAAAAAAATCTTTTTCTAACTTACTATCTCCTGTTATTTTGTGATTTTAAACATAGTTTCCTAAATTCTCATTCCTTCTTTTGGAACAAGATATCATTTATTTATAAATATTAGCAATTCTACTAAGTGTGTGAAAAAAAGGTTTGAAATTTTTTATTACTGCAATACAATCCCTTTTAATAACCATCACTGTTTGGATTAAATATTGTTTATGTCGATAGAAATGGAAAACTGTGCCATTCAATAATCATTAATCTTTTGAATTCATTTGTTTGAATTTTTATACTGTACTTGCAACAAAAAGTTAATTTTCTTTAAAAGTGGTACAAAAGATTTTAAACCTTTCTGATACTTTTCATTAGCATTCAAAGGTAACTACATGTGCAAATTGCATATGCATTATCTTCAAATGGTATGATATTCTGATATTAAACATATACTAAGTAAACAAAAGATGAAAATAAATCGGAATTTGTGTGCATTTGATAAAATGTTAGACAAATTTTTTGTTTAATTTACGTATTGAGAAATTCAGACATTTAATTAATTTTTATAAAACTTATTTGGAGGAACCTAACCTGACTCATAATAATATATATAACAACCTATACCATAATCTTAAAAATAATATAATAAATATTACAATTAAAAATCTGTTTATTGAAAACGCATTTATTTAAACGCTTTAAATAGTTCACTCATGGAAATTCATTATTATCTAATTAAACACTTCGTCTTTTTTTTTTTATTTCAAGTTCTTGAAATTTTATTTGAAAAAAAATTCACCATGTTTTACAATACATATATTATAAATATGTGCATTGAATAAACTTATTTCTAAAATTATTTGATATCAAATGCACCTTTTTAGTTAACTAATTTTATCTTCGTTGTTGAATTACAGTAGGCACTCTCTTTAATCTAGCATTGTCGAGATCATAGTTGTTCCGGATTATTGAGAGTCAATATAATTTTAATAGGGATACCAGCTATAATCGCCTATAGATAAAAATTTAACTCTTAAAACAAGTATTGAATGTGTTTACACACAATTTGAACCTATAAAGACGATATAAAAATCCGATATTTCGATGGTAAATATTTGTCTTATTCAGAAACCACAAAATTTAATATAACATATATAAATTTAATATAAATGGATCATTTGTTTAATTGGGAAATATTGTATTGATAAAACACAAAACAAAAATTAATTTAATACTCTGGTAGCTTAAGTTAGTTGTGATAAGTTACTTAATGTCAAGAGGGAGAATCGGTGCTTATATATAAAAAGTTTTGGATGTCAGATTGCTTCCGTGATTCGGATTTCTTCTATAAAATTAATAGTGACATGCGACTCCCCTCGATTAGTGACCTGCCATGCTCCCATGCCTCCCCCCAGTGGTTGATAATTTTGGATAGCCCCTGATGCAAGCGATATCTCTCTTTGAAATCACAAATGATGCACCAGTAACGGTTAATTGAACAATCAAGACCAGAGAATGTCGCCAAGTCCGACAAGAGAAAATGGCACGTAATAAGGGTACAACTCCCCTTCTCTCTGGCAACTCCTAGAGAGCTTAAGCCAAATTTGACATACACACACAAACTTAGATACGCTACTTCTAGATGTAAAATACTTGGTCGTTGATTTAAATTGTCGATGCTCATCTCAGTGGACTGTAGAACTCTCACATAAAATCATCACAATTGAACTCACTTAACTCTATTTATTATGAATTCTGAGAGTCGTAACAATTTCTCACTTCTGCACTCGGCGGCAACTCAGAGCACACTAACTCTTTTTTTCTAAGTGGCGCTGCTGCAACAGCGCTTGTGGTTAAGTACTGAATAATACTTAATTTACTCAGTCACCACACAATGTAGAACACGAATCAAGTAAACTATATCTACGTTGGGGCACTGCGTTTCATCTTCTCTCTTTCTGGTAAGTGAATTTTTTGAAAATGTTAATTCTTTACAATTTAAATTCAATAATTTAATAAACTCATAGTTAGCGTAAATGATGTCATACAACTTATTTTCTATTTTTTCATGGTCTAAGTTTTTTTTCTCATTTAGATTCTCCACTTCTCGAGCTCAAGTTACATTCAGGGTCACTGACTGACGTAATCTGCGTTCGCGCCACAATTACGCCTGTACACTATGAAGTTCGATTACAGAGGTGTCGGGCTTGACCAGCTTGAAACTGAAATGATTGTGGATGAATAATCTGTAATGACGTATTTAGTTTACAACTGTGTCTTGCCCTTACTATCGTGTGCCGTACAGGTCCACAACATCAGGGTTTGGAATTAAATCCTGTTCTTTTGAGCCAGTTTATTTAAAAGAGTAACAACACTCGAGACAGTGATCCCCTGGAAACCTATTCTGTGCTATTCCAAATTACTTAGAGTCGTTTTCTTCTTTCTGTTTTCTCCGGTGTATAGCCTTCAGTATCATGATGTGTTACGGAAGGCTGAACGAAAGGAAAAAGCAAATTTATTACTTACAGTCCCTTTTTCGTAGTGGAATTAAACAAATGTCATTTGCTAAATCCCTTTTCCATGAAATACAAATTTTCTCTATCAATGAATAGGGCTAACGAACTCCCGTTCCTTGAGAGTCGGTTTATTAACCAACTCACAGACAAATCTTTCATAAGTGTTGAACGCAGCCACAGGAGATTGGAATAACCTCAAACGAACTAGATTGGATTTGGAGAATGGCTTGAGAAGAAATGGTTCCGAATCCAATAGGTCAGACTCAAACTAAAGACGAGTCGAGGCGAATAATTGAAATCATTAGAGGAACGAAGGAGGAGAAGTAACTCAGAAAGTCACTCCTAGTTCTATGCCAAGTACCTAGCTCTAGCTCTCTACTCTCGGTGCTTTTTCAATTATTTATATGATTAATAAAGTGATCTATATTACACTATTTAAATATACAAACAAATAAAAATGAATAAAAATAAAGATACAAATTTAATTATAAAATAAAAACATTATATTTAATATAAAAATTTCCAAAAGCAAATAAATAAAACGAAAAAATTAATTTGACAAATACCAAAATTATTAGTAGAAAAGATAAATAAATTGAAAAAAAAGGTAGAAAAATGAAAATATTGTAGAAAAGCATCAGAATGTAAAAAATATAATTAATGTTATTTAACTGTAGACAGTTAAATGATAGGTTATTATTCCAGAATTAATTACCAAGCTGTTCCATCCCCGTTATATTATAAAAAGTGGTTATAAAACCAAAGATGCAATTGAACAGATATCAACAAAAAAAAAAAAAAAAAAAAAAACTCTTCATAAAATCATTAAAATAAAAATGAACAAGTAATCCCAGAAAAATCCAAAGACGAAAAAAGAACTAATAAGAACATAAGTCTCGAACAAAGATTATACAATAAACTCAAAAAAGGCACACAATATAATAAATAACTAAAAAAAATAACTTACATGATGAGAGCATCTAACAAGTACAATCAGTCAACATGACTGTCTTAACTCCCACTCTAAAAACGGAATAATTAAGCAAAAATCAGAAACAGCAGCTACCAATAGTGTCAAAACTGTAAGGATGCCAGAAAATAATTACAAGTATTTGAAATATTATAGCATTCTTAAAGAACAAAAACTAGAAAAAATAATTAAGAAAATAAGAAATTTATAAAAAAAAGTATAAATAATAAAGTAAAAGAATAATAATCTCACTTAAAAACTTTCTTTAAAAAAAATTAATAAAAAAAGGGAATAAAGGTATAATTTTTTAATGGAAAAAGTTATTTAAAAATTAATCTACTATACAATTTTTATATTTAAATTTTTTTTTAAAAACGTTTATAGGGTAGCAGACTTTGTAAAAGTAAGATATTATTTATTTAAATGATTTCGAAAGTTTAAAGGCATTTTAATTAATTTAATACTTATGAGTTAAAAATTAAAAAAAAAAAGCATAAAAGCATTTATTAGAATCAATTGGAATTAAATAAACTTTTTTAATTGAGAAAAAATAATTAACTCTCTTATCAAATGTTTCACTAATAATCCTATTGTCAGCAATTTTTAAGTTAATAACTAAAAGATTTGTTTCATAAGAATTCACATCAGCTTTATTCAAAAATAAATAGGTAGGATAAAATGTCAAATCTGGTTTACATTCTAGATTGAAGTTATTTTTAAAAAAATATAAGGTCAGAACTATATCTAAATGAATATAATTTATTACTGTCTAAAAAATTATGTTTATAAAAATACAAATATGTATTAGAGCGACTATTCCTGCAAGATTTCCCAGAGGTATGCCTTTAATTTGTTTATAGTTTTTCTAGGATAACTAATACAATTTTCTCTCAAATATCATTAATAAAAAATATATCTATTAATTTTTAATTCTTTAAAATTAGTTAAAAAATTAACTAAGGTAACTTTAATTGAATCTCAACATATAATGAACTAAACAAACCTTGAAAGCCTATATTATAAATTTTTTAAGTCTCTTTATCCTGAGTATAACTAATAATTGCGTAATTATTTTAAACTTATTAAAAATTTCTCGTAATTATAGATGAAAACGAGTCTGATCAAAACCATCTATAATATCCTGTGAAATCTGTCATAAATTTTACCAGCTTTAGTAATGTATGTATTGAAACCATTAGTCACAGTTTTAAATTTAACAAGCACTTTACGAAATTTAAGAGTTAAAAATATATGAGGAAATTTTACAATAATCATATTATATAAGCCTATTTTCTTAGAAAAAGTTTTAAGTCTATTGGTTAGTTTGCTACAAGTATTAGTAACCTTAATTAAAGTATTGTTGTTAATCAAATGCTTATTAGTCCAAGTAACATAAAAGGCTTTGGAATAATATCATAGTTGCTTAGGATTTTTTTCAATACAAAAAGTAATGAAACTTATCCTATAACTTTTTAGATCACTAAGCCTAGTGTGCACTTTTTTTTTTAAAATTCAAATATTTAATCTCTTCATAAATACAAAATTTACATTCTTTGAAAATTTCGATAGGTCCATTATATTTAATAGCTAAATTATTTAAAAAAGTATGTAAGTCTTCATTGATTCTTTTCTTAATGTAATTCTGATTGTTAAAATTTTATGTCTGAAACCTGTACTTTTATTAGTAGTTGCTATAAAATTTTATCCCCAACAGTACTTATATTACTTGTAATATTACACGTAACAGGTCAATTGAAAAGCCCCCGGCCTACCATAGTAAAACACATTTTTTTGGCAAAATTAGTTTTTTTTTATTCAACATAATTCCCTTCAAGGGTGATACACTGATTATAGCGACCCTCCAACTTTTCGATACCATTTTTGTAGTACAATTTATCCTTTGCTTCAAAATAGGCCTCAGTTTCGGCGATCACCTCTTCATTCGACGAAAATTTCTTCCCAGCGAGCATTCTTTTGAAATCTGAGAACAGGAAATAGTCGCTGGGGACCAGATCTGGAGAATACAGTGGATGAGGAAGCAATTCGAAGCCCAATTCATGGATTTTTGCCATCGTTTTCACTGACTTGTGACACGGTGCATTGTCTTGGTGAAGCAGCACTTTCTTTTTCTTCAAATGCGGCCGTTTTTCGGCGATTTCGTCCTTCAAACGGTCCAATACCGCTATGTAACAGTCGCTGTGGATGGTCCTTCCTTTTTCAAGGTAGTTAATGAAAATTATTCCATGCGCATTCCAAAATACAGACGCCATAACCTTGCCAGCCGACTGTTGCGTTTTCCCACGCTTTGGAGCGGGTTCATCGTGTGCAGTCCACTCGGATGACTGTCGATTGGACTTCGGAGTGAAATGATGGAGCCATGTTTCATCCATTGTCACATATCGACGCAAGAACTCGGGTTTATTTCGCTTGATCATCTTCAAACCCTGCTCCGAATCATCAACTCGTCGTTATTTTTGGTCAAAAGTGAGCTCGCGTGGCACCCACTTTGCACAGAGCTTTCTCATAGCCAAATATTTGTGAATGATATGATGTACACGTTCAGTTGATATCTTTAGAGTGTCTGCTATTTCATTCATTTTCAATTGACGGTCCTTCAAAATCATTTTGTGAATTTGTTTAATGTTTTCGTCGGTAACAAACTCTTTTGGGCGTCCACTGCGTTCACCGTCTTCGGTGCTCATTTCACCACGTCTAAACTTAGCATACCAATCCTTGATGGTTGATTTTCCTGGAGTAGTGTCCGGAAACTCGGCATCAAGCCAAGTTTTTGCTTCAACTGTATTTTTTCCGTTCAAAAAGCAATATTTTATCAACACGCGAAATTTCTTTTTATCCATTTTTTTCACAATAACAAAAGTTGCTTCACTCAAAATGCTATAATTCACAAACTAATGATCCGACAGCTGTCAAATTTATACACGCATCTTTTGAGGGTTAGGGCTAACTAAAAAACATATGGATTTAATTCTAGTAGCGCCATCTATGTGTCAGGCCGGGGACTTTTCAATTGACATGTTAGATATTCTTCATTTACAACTTCTTTATAATCCTTAAAATTACATAGATTATTGTTCTACAAATCTTTACTATTGTTATAATTATAGATTAAACGTTCGATATTTTTAATAATTTTAAAAATATTTTACTATTAATGCTCTGAGCAGGAATTAAAATTTTTTAATGCTTATTAAAATATTGTTAAAATTTATTTCATAAAACGTATTATTCATAAATCTAATACTACAACATTCCATTCTATCAATATTACTATAAACTCACTAATTTTTTTTAGAAACTAAACATTTGCACATATTCTTAACAATATATAGGCAAATATTATACTTTTTATTCACAATATTAAATTTATTTCTTTATGTTTTATGTTTTTTTTAAAATTCAGAATAAAAAAAGTAAAAAGTAAAAGTAAAGTTTGATAAAAAGTAACAATACGACATATCATTCTTATTTCTCTTGTTTAAAACTATTCAAGTATAGATATAATTTTATCAAGTTATAAAAATATAAAAAGTAAAGATAATTTGAGAAAATTTGAATTTTTGAGAATGCGTTTTTTTAGAGATACTCCCTTCTCTCTTCCTGTACAAGAGGGATTCTTTCTGAGACAGAAAACTTTTCTATTCTTTTCTCAGGAATCGGCTTAGTTGATTTTTTTTTCTCTTCATGATGAAAAATAATTGAAGCATGGGAAGATTATAAAAGATCTTAAGTTTAAAATTTAGAATATCTTAATAATACAACCTCTGACAATAAAGTTCGGTAAATAGTCCTGTAACATTAACGTAGATGAAATATTAATGAAAGTTACCTTACTGTCCTTCAAATAGTCACCTCCCATAACTATGCACCGCTGAGATATGCTATACATGCCCTGGAAACTTTGCAAGAAATCTTCTTTTGGGATGGAGTTCAAAAGCCTCGTCACGTTTCGTTGGGTGTCAGGAATATCATCAAATCTCTTTCCTTTCAAAGCGAGTTAGAGTCGTGGGAATATGAAGAAATCTGGAGGATTGATATCTGGCGAGTATAGTGAATGTTAAATTTGCTCCACCCCCTTTATTACCAGGAATTATTTGATAATATTGCTGTGTGAGAGTGAGAATTATCGTGAACAAAAAACCATGAACTCTGTAGAGTGTATTGGGGTCGTACCTTTCGTAGACATTTCATGAAACGGGTGAAAATTTCAATGTACCTTGCACCATTCATCGTCGTTCCCTCAGGTAGAAATTCCTTGTGTATAGTGCCTAGACTGTCAAAAAAGGTGATGAGCATCGTTTTGATGCGTAATTTTTCTGTTCTGACCATTTTCCGAAGAGGTGATGCAGGAGAATGCTTGCCGTTTAGTTTCAGGGTCATACTTCAGACACCAGGACTCATCCTCAGTGTCAATACAATTCAAGACATTTGGTGTCGCATCTGCCGTTTCGATGAAATCCTGTGAAGCCTCTAAACGTGCCTGCTTTTGAACGTCAGTGAAGTGATGTGGCACAAGACGACAACACGTTTTTCTCATCCCTAAGTTCTGAGTATTGATTTGTCTCACAGATTCTCGGTTAATTTGCGGTTCATCAGCTATCATGCACACATTTAATCGACGATCTTTCGTGATTAATTTCCTTTTTTTTCTTAATGTTTTCGTCACTGGTCTTCCGCTACGGGGCTTGTCAGAAACACTTTCCCGTCCTTCTCGAAAACGGGTGAACAACTCGTACACAAACTTCATGGACAGTGCTTGATCTTCATAAACAAGTAGCTGCATCGCATGAGTTTCTTTCGGTGTCTTGCTAAGCTTAAAACAAAACTTTAAATTTATCTTTTGTTCATTCATTTTCCTACTCTCAGTTAAGAACCAAAGCACTAAACAAGCTCTTTGTAAAACAAGTCTTACACGGAACACAAACGACGCTCAACTGAACTACGGTGGGGGCAGATGGTCAACACTTGCCGCTACGCAGGTGTAGCATTTTGTTTCGCTAGTGTGGCCAGATTGGCCGTTCTGACTTCATTCACTGAACTTTATTGTCAGAGGTTGTATAATAAAAGAAATATCCTGAAATGTTGCAATTTCGAGAAAAATTCTTCGGGTGAGTATGTGTCCTTTTACATCCTCAGGGTCCACCACTGATATATATATATATATATATATATATATATATATATATATATATATATATATATATATACAGAGAGAGAGAGAGAGAGAGAGAGAGTAATGATTATTTAGGGTTGTTTTAAATTTACAGATTGTCTGATGTATTTAAATAAATTTTAGATTATTTTCATCAGATTTTTTTTTCATTTGATTTCTTTTGATTTTTAGTTGTTTTTTGAACCATATATATTTTTGTGATGCACTTTTTGTTCTAAATAATTTCAAAATGCTTTGTGCTTTTTTTTCTACATATTACATGATCTCGTCCGCACACACAGTCTCACATATATATATATATATATATATATATATATATATATATGCACACACACTGAAGTTCCATTAAATTAGGGATAGTAAATTAATAATGAGTTGAGCCCCTCTGCTCTTGAAAATGGCTACGCACGACTAGGCATATATTCAACAAGTGTGGGGAAGCATTGCGTAGAAATGCTTTGCCAAATATTGGTTAGAGATATCCACAATTCCGTAAGAATCCCTGGTGTTGAGTGATGTGTTTTCACACTTTTCTTCGGAACATCTCAAATGCGCTCAATCGATCTTAAGTCTGGGTTTCTAGGTGGTCAATTAAGGAATGATTGGTGGTCATTCAGAGAAGTCAGAGAAATTCTCATTCAACCAGGCAGTAGTCATCCCGGACCTATAAAGATGCAGTTGACTTACTGGAATACTCCATTTTTACGTAGATTATAGTACAAAATAAATAGTTGAGGGTGATCATCCATCAACTATAAGTACAGATTCACACAGAGGGAAGTTGGTACAAGTACCAAAGATTATTTTCCAAAACCTGCCAAGGGAAAATATACTTCTTCGATAATTCTTTACTCTCGATCTCTTGCTGAGTGTCTCTCTTTTACTGTTACATCATGAAGATGTTCCGGTACACTCTCAATATCCTTTTCGTTTTACACTCTATGTAATCTGATTACTGCATCTATTTCCTCTGTCCAGGTATGTATAACTTCTTAAAAATCATATGTAGCGGGAAATAGTAATCTAAATGTAAGCCCGCTTATTAGTACCACCAGTTTGTCACTTTAATCTAGAATAAAGTTATTGATCTTAAAATTTCAGTCAATAATAGATAAAACATAACACTACCAGTCCCTCTCAGTGGGCAATATACTTTCAAGAAATTAGATGAATGAACTGCAAATAGAAATTAAAATTAAATTTACAAAAGAGGTAGCGGAGCCACTTGGCCAACTAGATATCATCTGATCTCCTTCTCATACAGCACATTTAGGATCTGATGGTAAGGCCTGGCAAGAATATTGCCGATTTGGCTAAGCAACTTGAGATGATTTGACCAGAAATTCTGAAAGACATCATCCGAGAGCTTTATTAGTTTTTGTCACACAGAAGGAAGGCTTGTATTCAAATCAAATGTGGATCAACTCCTTATTGAGTTCACTTTTTAACAATTGATTTCTGGAATGAATCATCAAATTGTTCTGAAATTATAATCCTTTCTTATTCTATGTATGCTACATCCATCTACCCGTATTTGTTGTAAGTTTATCACTCTTTCAAGTTTATCAATTTTTGCCTTAGAGTGAATAAATTTTGATTAAAATGATCATACTTAAGGATAAAAAGATACAGAAAGAGTGTAAACTTTATTTTAAATGCTTATTAAAATGAAACAAATTAACCTATACAATTTTCGAAAATTGTATATAAGGAAGTAATTTATTTTAAAAGTAAATATTAAATAAAAAAATATTGCTTAAGAGTGTAAGAAAAAAAAAAAAAAATATTTATTTTTGTTAAATTTAAAAAAAAAAAAAAAAAAAAAAAAATCTTTTTTTAAAATAAAATAATTTATTGGTACATGTTACATTGAACAAATAGGATTCTCATCGGCATTCAATAATTAGTTAATAAAAGCATGTTTTTTGTGGTTTAATAAAATAAGCAAATATTTCCCAACGCACATAATAAAAACTCTACGGATGATTTAATGTCGTATAGATAATTCAGTTAAAAAAACTCTTACTTCATAGTTAACAGTAAAAGGAAACATCTCATCAATATACAACATTAAGTAATTTGCAGTATCTGAAGTATTTATCTTACATAAAGAAAACAAAAGTTTAAGAATCAGAATCACAAAAAAAAAAAAAAAAATAAAGCAGAATTACTCTCCCCGAGATTTTTTTCTGTAAAGCTCTAGAAAAGTAGTTATGTATTATTATTATAATGGAATAAATCTAACCCATCTTTATTTTTAGATAAATAAGCAAAAAGCAATTTTTCTTTTTTTCTTGAACTTTAAGTTTTTATTTTCTCTTCAGGGTATTAAAAATGATGCATGTTGTGGTTTTCTTTCGATAATAACAAAAATTAAGTTCTAATGTTTTGATATTTAATGCAGATTATACAGAAATTAAAAAAAAGTTAGGTTAGAAATGCGTTTCTATAAATCCTTTGAAACGTGAATAAATATAAGATATTAAGTCAATTAGGACACAAAAAATTTTATTTGACAAAAATGCAATAATTTTGCTTAAGGAATGTCATTTATTAAGCTTATAACTACTATCATATTAAGTCGTGCATTGGATTTACTTTTGTTATTATTCAAACTTTTTAATGTAATGAAAGGAAGAGTTTTGTTAAGTTTTTTTCATCTGCTAACTAATTGTTTTGTCAAATAATTTCCAAAATTTACACATGAAAAATATTTTTCTCCTTCAAAGGATAAGTAGAATTTTCTACGTGTTAAAATATCACAAGTGGTTAATGGACTGACCCGTGAATTTGCGGTAGTATGGGTCCATGGTTGCTAAACTGCGAATATTAATATAAATTTAGATAACATGAATTCCAATATCAATATGAATTTTTTGAGTTTTTCTATATTATTTAATTATTCTTGTATATCACTTATACAATATTTTTTTTATAACTTTTAAGAAATTAACAATAAAAATGTTTGAATGTATAACTTATCTTGAAAATATTCATTAAAAAATACTAACTGGAACATTTCACATTCCAAGAAAAGGCTATTCAAATCGAATCGAAGCATTCAAATCTAAGAAACACAATTAAAAAGTATTTAAAGGGTCGACCCTCTCTTAGCTCCAAGCTTTCAGAAGATGCATCTCAAAGATTGCATTTTCTTCATCTCCACTAGTAGGATTTTTATTTTCCTTCTTTTGTGACGAAAGTCACCATTTGTACTTTACGATCAGGGAGTTTACGACTCTTCGTTACTTCTCCCTTTGCCTTACATTATGATCACGAACATTCCACAACTTTTTTCGTTTTCTTTGAATCTCATTCTTGCTACTTTGCCATCTGCTTATTTGGATTTAGATATTGATTCAGTTTTACAACTGTCAACTCGAATTAAAACTGTTTTTCTTAAGCATTCTTTTTTAAAAATTTCTCTACTCACATGGATTTTTGTTATGTTCTTTTCAGTTTTTGTTCCGTTGCCACGTTTTTCTTCCCAGATCATTTGGAATATAAGTTTGCCATGCAAATTGGAATTTCATGGCATGTTTAACCCAGGATATATGAAAAAGAAAGAAGAAGAAAAAAAAGTATTAACGTTTTTTCTTAAAAGAAAGTCCTCATGTCATTTGAAAAAAAAAAAATAATCTGAATCTCATAAAAAGAGAGTCTCAGTAGAATCACGATTATCGCGGACTCGCAGAACAGAACAGAGAATTAAAGGGGTCCGACTGTATACATATAACTATAATTTTTATTTTACGTAATTGTTAACGATCATCTTTAATAAATCTTTAAATACTTAACATTTAAAATTTAATAAGTAATAAATGTTATGAAATGATAGTATTCTTTTTTACTTTACGATATAAGTAATAAGGATGGTGACAGCAAAAAACATGTTTTATTATTTAGATGTTAGCAGTCGTTCATCGAACAAATTGATAAAATAAGCATTATGAAAAGTTTTTTTTTAACAGTCAATTAAATCCTGTTTGAGGGACAAATACTAAATAAGACTTAGTTTCATACGGATAATTTAGCTAAAGTTGATTAATTAATCATTTTTCTTTTAATAATGGGGCATATTATTTAATTATTAGAAAATGATTAATGCATAACAAATCAGAAAATTTCAGATAATGCATACGATGTAAAACGTTTAATTAGCTTTCATTCAACACGGCAGAAATTAAAGACAGAAAAATAATATGTATTTTTATTACATATGATGAAAAGGGGCAAATGTGCATATCAATCAATGGAAATAAAAATGTCTATAAAGCTAATTTCCTAAAAATAATTTGTATATTTATTTAGAACTATTTTTAACATTTTTTGCTTGAACTATTATTATACATTTTTTGATTGGACTTAAAAAAATTATCATTAATTCTACTATTGAAATAAATTATTAAAATATTTCAAATCTACATTAAAACTTTCTTCACGAATATTCATGAATTATTCTCTTAAAAAATTAATTGTAACTTATAAATTTAAATGCGATATGAATTAAATGTTTACTTATTTTAAAGATGAAGTCTTAATAATTATTTTTAAGTGTAAGATAAATATATTTTTTAAAAAAAAGGAACTTAAATTTTCTGTATGTGTCATTAAAACAGATACAAATGTACTTCTTTCTCTCAATCGAATATACAATTCTGTCACTTTTAAAATAAATACTAAATTTTCTAAAGAAAATTTTTGAAAAAAGTTATTTCGTATTTATGAGAACAAAAATATAATTCTTGAATTCATCATTTTACAGTGTCAAATTATATATATATATATATATATTTGAAATAAAAGTAGGAGTTTTCAGATTTGGAGCCTTAAAGGTCTGATTTTATTCTTCTAAGATTTGACTGTTTTTCACCTTAGCGTAATTTCAATGAAAGAAAAGCATGATGAGATAATTACATATATTAGCTACTTATTTGTCAGTACAGTCTTTATAAAATCGACATTTTTGAGTAATAGTAGCAATTAACTCTTTGCTTACGCCCATTCCAGAATACTCTTATTTTGTTCTATAAACCGTGCTCCCGATTCTTCCTAAGAACTGGAGAAATTAGGTTATCATGGCTGTGATATATAAGATTTCTCTTACTAAATAATTAGAAAAAAATGTTAAAGGCAAAAACAGATAGAGGACATAATTTCTTGAAAGAATTCATTCAATAAAAAGGAGTAAAAAACCGGATTTTCACCTCATTATCTTCTTTAGTGATTTAATATTACACACACACACACACACACACACACACACACACACACACACACACACACACACACACACACACACACACACACACACACACACACACACACCACACACACACGCACATATATATATAATAATAATAATAATAATAATAATAATAGTAATAAAAACATGATTGTTTAAGTTCAATAAATCCTACTTTCTACGAACTGCGTAAGTTAAAATACACATTTGGAAGAGCGACCTTTTATTAAATAATATATATGTATGCTATTGTTTTTTAATTATGTTATCAGAATAAATTTCATTTTATAACTGAATTTGACTGCATCTGCTTGTTACGAGAAGATTATGAATTTTAAATCGTTATTTTGTAATCAAACTCAGTTATCATTACTTATCTGATACATCACATAATACTTACTGTTTTTAAATTTATTGATGTGATTAGTTTGGAATAACCATTGAACGAAGTAAAATAACCATTGAACAAAGTAAAATATAAACGCTTGCATCATTTAACTAAGATACCTAGATATTTATCGATACATTGCGTGCCATAGCTGCTTATTTATATATGATTTTAGAAGAAATTTTTAACGCCTCAATTTTTAAAAAAATATACATTATTTTACTTTTAAAATCATTTTTATTCCTTTTAATCCATATTTAAATAATACTTGATTAAAAGTATTTTTAGTTATATTATTTAATTCTTTTTAATCTAGAAATTCAAGACTAAAAAGCAAACTACGCGTACGCAACATTTCAGCTCCGTCAGATGATAGGAAGAGCGTTAAAATTCATGCACAAATTTTGAATTGGAAAGACATACAAACATATTAATGTAGAAAATTAAATAAAAGCTTGTAATAAAATAAACTTTAGTTTAAAATATAAGCCTTAAAGTAACTATTTATTAAAAAGATAAAAATTTCTTAAATGGTATTATTTATTTTAAAATCTTAATGACAAATTTTATGCAAGCCATGGTAATAAAATAATTATGAAAATGTATGAGAAACGAAGTTTTCTTAGTTACAATTTCATGAATATTGATTAGTAATGATGTAAATAGCTCCAATGCATGAGAATAATCTTCTGTAGAAAGCAATTACAATGTAAATGTAAATCAAAACCAGTTATACAAATTTAAGGAAAAATGAGGTACTGAATTTTGTTCATTTTGCTTAAGATATACAAAGCAAACAAGTAAGCAAGTAAGCCTTATGACACGGACTTATAGGGTGTATGAATTAATTTATATGTACTGAAGATGCAGAAGTGTTTTAAAAATTGCTCTTGATAAAATTTGAATGTTAGCCTTGTGTTTTAAGTACAGACGATAAAATATGAAATGCGAATTTTATATGAAAAGAAAGTATTGATTCGAAGGAAAAAAAAAAAAACTCGAATATTAGAGTATGCTATAATTTAAATCAGAATAAAATAGTAAATATGGGATTAACAACTTGATGTTCTGTTTCAAATCGAAAAACTTCTTCGAACTTTGGAGTATCACTTAAGTAAACAATCTTGTAAAAATTTGGTTTTCTTATGAGATTTTAGATTTTTAGCTTATATATAATATTTACAATCATAATCAACAAGATGAATTTGTCTTTCTAATAAAAATATTTACAAAATATTTTATAAAATATAA
This sequence comes from Nephila pilipes, assembly GCA_019974015.1. Lineage (NCBI taxonomy): Eukaryota > Metazoa > Arthropoda > Arachnida > Araneae > Nephilidae > Nephila > Nephila pilipes. Next base: position 301,524 of record BMAW01067850.1, on the reverse strand, counting down.
GTTTAGATAGTTACATAAGGACAAATGACATATTCTATATATTTGATAAAAATGCAGTAAAAGTCTGTATGAAATAAAAGTCAATGATTCTTATCATAAGTAACTTTGTAGAAATAGGCATTTAAAATTATTTTGATTAAAAGTTCTTTATTGTAAATAAATTTTGTATCGAAGATTTTTTTTTACTTTTTAATTTTTTTTTTATTTTTAGTAATACAACCAGTGATATACTTTTGTATGAAAAACGAAAAGTTAATATGTTAAAAATAAGGACACTTTAAGAACATACAGATGCACAAAACTAAATTAAAGTATTTTTTATTCTTTGACCATATCTCGTTGTTTTTGATGTAAATGTTTATTAAGAGTTAATCTTTAAGACGACCCTGGAAACATATGATTTTGCAGACATATGATTTAAAAGGACTAATTAAGAAACAACTTTCTATGTGTGTATTTCTTTTAAATCGATATAAAAACTTCAAAATCACTTTATCTAGTTTTATGACGAGATTAAATAATCTCTATTTAACATTTCTTTTGTTTTTGACGAAGAGTACTAACATAAAATAATTTCTTAAAAGACTTAGCCATGGTATATATAAAATCCTTAATAAAGTAATAATCGGAAGAAAATTTGATGTGTTAGTTTTTCCTATTATATAAAACTGTATGGAGTGTTTGATTTTATATACACACATTCTTTGTTCTTATAATTACTATAATTTAATTTACTTTTTCTGTGATGTGCAACATATATTTCATTACTAATAGAAAAAGAATTTCTTGTAAGAAGAAAAATCAGTCTAGACTTCAGTATTTCGATATCACTTTAGTTAGAATTTAATGAAATTTTAATTGACTGATTGTTTATTAGAGTGCACTTAGATGCAACACGAGGGCTATTGGCATCAGACCTCGTAATTTTGAACTACGATCAAGTGATGAGCACGACACCTGAGGTTGCACCTCCCTCCCCAAGCTTCTACACCACGCTAACTGGAGGACTTGGAACTTCGACAGATTTAATGAGCATCAGACCCATTACTCGACTCGTTTTTAGAGGGACCAGGACTCTGCAGCTATTTCCAAGAAATATTTTTTTACGTTTAATTTTAATTTAATTTGATTCCATTTTTAATTACATTTTTTTTTGTATTTTCAACTTTTCAAAAAGTGGAATATATTAAGTAAATTAAGTTGTATAAATTTGATCAGATTTTAAAGGAATTTTAAATTTCATGAAAATTATTTATCTAAAAATTTATTGAAAAATTCTTTAAAACGTATTTCATTAAGTGCTTTATGTTTTTAAAATGATGATGAAATGACTCTTCTGTCACTTTACGCTATTATTTTACATGTTAATGATTAGCATGAGATTTTATTAATTAAAGAAAGAGGAGTCTAAGGATTTCATGACAATATAAAAATTAAAAATATTTTGAAAATGCTTTGCTTTCACTAGATTGTTACCACAACCGAGATTAATCTCTACGTCTTATCCTTTATATGTTGAAGAGGTGTAAGATCTTATCACGATTATTAAAAAATTTGCTTGTTATATGCCTTAAAGAATTTCATGCAATTGAAAGGAGATAAGGAGGGGGTAACTAAAATTTTAATTAAAATAGAATTAAAACTTTGTGATAGTATTTTTTAATTTTCTTGAGATTTAAAATTTGTTATCATTTAGAGTCTTTATATGTGCTAAATGAACCTTTGTAGGCAATAAAAAGAAAAAGAGGTGGAAAAAGGAATGATTAAGGGAAAACTACTGACATAACAGAAAAAGAAAGAAAAATTATGATCAAAAAATAATAGTTATATTTTGAAATTTCAAGAAACATCATGCTAGTAGTTTCTAATAATAAACTTGTGGCAGAGGGGTAGCTTAGAGAACATGGTCACGAACAGAGTTGTTTTTGTTTATTCGTGGGTTCGAGTCCTGATGACACTTAAGATCCGCTGAGTAATGAGGCTGATGCACTTTAGATTCGTCTTCTTATTAGCTTGGTGTGGAAGTTTTGAGAGTGATTGATCAGCTCCTGCATCATCCTCGTCTCTTGACTGAGGCTCAAAACTACTATTATGCATCGCAAATAGACCTCGTGTTGTTTCTAAGTTCGACGTCAGAAAACAGTTAATAAAAACAACAATAGGGCGCGATAGTCCAATCATCAAGTAGAATTTAGGTCCTTATTTCAGCAAAGAATCCTATGTGGAACAATATGAATCACTGCATGATAATTTCAACTTTGCCTTAGAAAAGTAAGGTACAATTTCAAGTGTCGTCTTTCTTACTTGGCCAACTGGTCCGTATCCTTAATCCTTTTCCACTAAACTGACATTCATATCTCTCAATCTGTCAATCAACTTCCATTTTAAAAGAAATAATTATATTTTGTAACTGCAAAGCTATCAACATAAGACATATTTTGTTTACAGTTCAAAAAACAGACAATTAGATAGAAAGGATAATAGCCTTTGTTGTTCTGAGTCCCATAAAACCAACACATCAATCAAAACGAAATGGAAAAATTGTGACGTGTTTAATATGGTAAGCTCATTAAAATGTCATAACCATTATGAATGTAAAAACAAATATATAAATAACACTTCATCTTATAATTTCTACTCCTTTAATTTAAGATATTAAATTCATATTTGCATATTTGAAATAATCAGGAAAGAATATTAAAAGGAAAATATTACTGAAAGTTTCTAAGACCTGAAAAAAGTTTTTATTTACTAACAAAAATGAAAATTTTTTTGGAGATAAACGAAGATAAATGCAACATTGTACCGAAATGATAACTTGAAAATTACTTCAATTCTACTTTTCTGAGACTCTCTAAGAAAGAAAAATAGGACATTTAAAATGAAACGACCAGTTAATTCAGTCAATCAAATTCAATTTCCAAATAAATTCCTGTACTTGAAAAGTAAGAAATTGATTTTCTCTTATACGTAATTAAATTTATAGAATTTAAGGTAGAGAAATTTCTTGAAAAATTGTCTCACACCGTCAAAGTGTCTAGACGCTGTTATTGGACTTTCTTAATGGATAAAAATGAAAAGCAGAGATTATGATTACAGATTTTCCTCCACGAAATGCTTAGAAAAAGATTCTACATACAAATAACCAGCTGTAAAATAATTTTAGTTTCATTTCCTATGAAGTTCTTATCAAGATAGGTAACTACTCATGTAAGACTTCCATCATGCCTTTTATTTAAATAAGTAAGTGCTGATAGAACGAAATTGATTTTTTTTATTATTGATGAATTTTTAAGGAAATTTAATATAAGAACAGTCATAGATGTTATTAGGAATGATAAGTAAAGAGAAATTCTATAGTTAAATTTAAGATTTCAGTTATGTAGATTATATCTTTTATCTTAATTTTCATCTTTAATAATTTTAATAAGGCAGTAGTGTTCCCATCCGCACCGAGCAATGATTCAGAAGTACCCGCTACGTGGACCAGCAATACTACCTACGAGGAGGGAGAAATGTTTCTAGCGTTTCAGTCGAAGGTTCTATAGCATGAGAAGAGCAACAATAGGCCTCCCTTAAAATAAAGTTTTATTACGTCTTGAAAGTTGTGATTTACTTCATTAAGTCTTCGAACCAAAAGAAAATGATGCAAAGGCATTTCACCCAACTTGTCAAATTCCCAAAAGCATGTGAGGAAATCCAATAACGATTTTAATGGCTTAATCATTCTTTCAGAAAAAAAAACCCGAGTCCGACCATTATTAGAAAAACAAAAGGTAAAAAGTGCTCTCAAATGAAGTTAAATCTTCAGGCATAATCAAATATTTTTCTCTCAACAAGCTACATCAAGCGTATAAAAAACTTTCATTGAAAGAATAAAATATAATAAAAATGGTCCACCCATGTAATAGATTCTCGCTCGTTCACCCTTCAGCCAACTTTTCGGGCTTCTTTATTACGTTATTTCATTTGAAAACCACACATTGTGAAAGAAGAGTGACTTCTGTAAATCATAATTACTACTTAAAAATGTAGAGAATAGGAAACCTGAAATAGAGAGATTGGAGGTTAAAGTGTTGAAAAAGACATAATATTAGCTATAATAATTTTTAATATGATATCGGTGCAAGAAGGTTCTAAAAGATCATCTGAGAAATGTTGTTTAATAGGACCAAATTTACAAGCTTTTGCTCTGAGCTCGGATCCAATTTTAATGTTATTGATATACGTAGAAATTTTAATTATTATTTTTGATTGGAAAACGCGAGTTAGTAACCACTCAAAAATCATAACAATTGCTTTGTGATCATTCTGTAGAGTAGAATAAAACTAGCTTGGGTTTTCTTAACAGTCTCTTCCTTGACTGAACATTTATAAAGTTTCGATGGGTAATAATCTCAGCAACGAAGTGGATGTGTCACACCTTCATATGAAATATCATAATATCATAAATCATTGTAACCGAATTGTACTTATTTATATGAACACTTTACTTTATTACGCGTACGAGTATTTAGAGAATATACGAAATGATACACAACCAAAACACAGAAAGATATCGTTAAAGAACATCAGTAAAAATTAAAACAATTACTGCTGTTTTACTATCCATAAAACAAGAATGATATTCTTGATTAGCTCCTTATTGCTGTTATAAAGATAAGTGGAAAAAGTTCTTAATATATTTCTTAAAGCGAAAATCAGCTTAACCGTGTTATCTGAAGAATACAATTTTGTTTAGAATAAAATTTTGATAAATACCTGAGAACATATAAGTAATTAATTTTGTTTTTCTAATAATTCAGTTAATGAAAGATTTTCTGAAAATTCGGCAAAAATATTCGATTAATCTTAAAACAAATCATCAAAACGTGGGAAAACTTTAAATTAATTTTTAACCATCATGTGGTAATAACTATACAAGAGAATAGAGATTTTAGCCAAAAAATAAAATATCATTATACGACCTGTTTCATCCTTCTAATTATTCTCATCCATTGAACTGAACTCTAATTAAGTTGCAGAGGTTAAATTAATAGTAAATTAAGATTGTGTTCAATAATCTAGATGATAAATATTTAGAGGTCGATTTTCTAAATATGACGTAACACATTTCAAGACTGAAAATTTGGTCAACTTAAGAAGATGGTCAATGTACAAAGATTGTCTACTATATAACGCACCTTTGCAATTTATTTAAAAGAAACAGAAAATAAATCCTTGCTAGTAAAATATGAAATCGGTTTTTATATATTTATGTAAATTATTGTCTAAAAATGACTATGAATTAAATCATTATTTCTTCAATCCTGTAAACTTTACGTAATCTCATAACAAATCAAAATATAAACATCTGTTTTGTATGCATTTCTGAAGCCCACGAATATCAAATTACGTGCAAATTAAATATATATCTATGTCTAATTATTTAAGCAGTCTATCTGTATGATGAGATTTTCAGCAGTTTTTATAATTCTTGTGTTGAATCTTCATTGCACGAAAACATAATTAATCTCTTTCTTTTTTTAACTAAAATCTTAATTTTCAGTCCTGTTTAGGTATTTCACAACGTCAAAATTAATTCTCTTCGATCGTAAAGCCGACGTCGTAAAGTCGGTCTTTCCCTCGTCATGTTTTATAATTATCTAAAAAATTAAGCGACAGAACCCGATGCATACTTCAGTCTTAAGTACTTTTAGCCTTAATGCTCGAGTTTAAAGATAAGGTCAATAAGTGTCATCCTTATGGGTCAATCGGTTGGTTAAAGCCAAAGTTTTAATGATTTTTCTGCCGTTATGTTCCCGACTTCGATTACTCTTTTCCAAAATGGATCTCTCAAGATCGGCATAACGGTCTATTTTTGGATAAATTGAAAACTGTCATTACAAGCAGCATTAAAGTATGAATTACTTAAGAAAACCTTCCTAATGAACGAAGCTTGTTAGTAATTTTTAAAGGCTGTTTTAAAAGCAAACTATCAATCAATTTTTATTTACCAGGAAATAATTAGACACTCTGATTTATATTTTGAAAAAAAAAATGCACTCATAATTAAGAAATATTAAAAATAAAGTTTGGAATTAAAATATCTTTAAAAAGTCCTTTATATTTATGTATTGTAACTTTAAAATGTACATTGTTGTTGACTTACGAGCTACATTTCTTTTAACCGTCTAAGAGGAAAATTATTTTATAGTAAATTGGATAACAAGTGTCATACTTGTATTGGCTTATCATACTTGTATATTCATATGGCTGGATATACAATTCAGACATTTGATGTACAGCACAAGAGTGCAGAAGATATCAGAAGAGAGATAATTTTTCTTTACTTTTGTTTTTATACAAAGGATTTTCCCTTTATACGTAACAGATTACATGATATAAGGTGTAGGAATTCTGAAGGATTTAAATGGTCTCCAACAGCCTAGTAGGGATTATCCCTACAGGTCTTCAATCGTGCGAACTACAAATTCAGCAGAATTTTATGAGTGCATAATCGCATAAATTATAGAATAATTTTGAATTGTATCTGAAAAAGAGAAGGAACTCTTTACTTTTGAGTGAGAGAAAGGGAAAAATTAGGAAATTAAAATATTTGTTTCATATATATATATATATATATATATATTTGATCTTGATTTTTTTTGTATTTCATTTTCTTTCCGGAATTTTTTATTATTACTTAGTAGTTTTAAGGAGTACAGTTTATAAGAGTCCTCAATTCTCCGTATAATGTAAAATATACTAAATTAGTGAAAGATGCAGTACATTATATAGATGTAATATAAATTTTAAATTTATGCATGTATATTTACCATTGAAAAATCTTATTAACCTTTTTATTTTATTTTAACTATGGTGTTTTAGATAATTCGAAAATGTGAAATAACTTTTCATCTTTTTCGGCATTAAATTGTCCTTGTTGTGAAATAGTTACTGAAATCAAAGTCATGATAGCAAATATGCTTCAGGAAAAAGGAAAATTTTTATTGAAAAAGTAAATCGAATCTGGTAATTATGAGTTTTAAAATATATATATGTTGTTATAAATATAATTCAGGGTAACTGATCACGAGAATATTTTTGTGTGTATATATATAAAATCAAATTCGTATTTTCAATGCTAAGTATTGCAAAATATTCAAAGTAAACAAAACTCTTTGTGTTTGGTTTAATTCAAATTTTCTCACAGAAGTGTTTTCACACGTTTAATGAAAAAATTAAAAAAAATATTGTTCAGTAAGTTATTTTTTTAAAAACTTCTGCCAATTAATATTGATTCATAAAAATAATTTAAAAAGATTAACCAGTAGAATAAATAATTTTAATGCACAAAACATTGTATCTTATGAATAAGATTGATAAATTTAAATTATGCTCACTTTATATCTCATAATTCTTTTTAAAAAAAGGAGTGTTTAATTCATTCACATTAAAATGTATAAATGGTAATTATTGATTAAAATGATATTTAAGAAGTCATACGCGCGCGCGCGCGCGCGCGCCCGGAGTTTCAGAATTTTTCTCTTATAAAAGTGAAATTAAATAATTTAATTTCCAATTATTCATTTAGTGTTTCAAAATAATATGTGCTTATGGTGTTCCATAATTTAAGACTAATTGAAAATTCGAATTGTAATTCTTTTTGGAATTGAATTAAGAAAAATTGAACTTAAAAATTTATCTTCTACGCTTTTAATTGTAATGAAATATTTAAAAACGATTCCATATAATTTAATTCTTTAAGAAATGAAGATTGTGTTAAGATTCAAATTATAATATATTAACATAAATATTTTTAAAGTATTAAAAATGAACCAATGGGTATAATAGTCAATTCAATATAAAAAACTACATCAAAAGAAGATTTTAAAGTATAAACAATTAAGATTTATCTCGTTATCAATAAACAACTACAAAAAAGTTAATCTGAAAAATTTAAAGCATGTCTTTAGGGATATTAACTTATTTTCCTAAGTATTATTGTTGTTATTTTGTTTCTTAAAAGTTACTTTTTTCATCGCCATCGATATATTGTCTTGCTAATTTTTTTTCAAAAAGCTTAGCTTATATTTTGAAAATTAAGCTAAACCCACTTTTAACGAACGTATTTCGAAAAAAAAATTGATCAAGTACTCACTTGGCCTGAAATTTGTTTCAGTACTAACCGTGTTTGTTGATTTCTGAATGATTAGGGTTAATGTTTATTGACAAGCATTTCACACACATCATATATATATATATATATATATATATATATATATATATATATATA
>BMAW01067850.1:254964-293146 GCA_019974015.1 Nephila pilipes | reverse complement strand
AAACATTAATACATTATAAAATACAAACAGAATAAAAAAAAACTAAAAATTACTAATAAAAGGGTTTTGAAATACTAAAATTCAATATTATTAATTATAGAATCAAAAATAATCTTATTTAAAAAAGAAAGAAAACAAATAAATAAAAGAATAAATATAGATAAGCAGAAAGAAGAAATTGAAGAAAGAAAATCTTTGAAAAGTGAGCAAAATGGAAATAAAGCTGTATAATACTGACTCTAGATTAAGATAATGGATTTTTCTTAAACGCGTTTTAATGATTTAACATTCGCAATCAACAAAAAAAAAATGTTAAACAAAGACACACACCTCATATAGCAAAATGAAGTAACAAAGACAGCAACAAACAAGAATAAAGAAACAAAAGAAAAATATCAGAATACCTATAATTTAAGTAAGCACTTAATGCAAACTACAATATAAAAAATAACAATAACTTATACATAAAAAATAATTAAAGCGATAAAACTAGAATATAACTCATATATTTTTAAACTACTTTAATAATGCCGTTTTAATCCTAGATTTATAATTGCTTCGAAGAAACATTAAACATAAAAATAACTTCACTTTTCCCGAATCACAATTATAATTAAGAACAAGACATTTAAAATTTGATAAATTACAAAAATATTGTTTAACAAAGATTATATACATATTAAAAACTAAAAATAAATAAATAATACCGAAAAAACATTTAGCACAAAAAACAATAAAAAAAGAGTATTATTCTGTTTTATTAATTTTAAATATTAATATATTTTATAATTTTCATATTTTGAAATTTTTAAAGTATTAATCGGGTAATCAGTTTTAACATCAGTATAAAAAAATTAATTTAAAATATTTTAAAACCTTAGTGATTTATTAAGTAACTTAATACTATGTGGAATATATAATTCAATAATACACTCACACCTAATACGATTCGCTTCTTTTCAAAAATATAGGATGACTGCAAGTTCTTCAAACAAAAACAAATTTAGCGGGATACAGAGTTTCTTTCTTTTGTTACCATTGAAAAAGCTAGTTTTGGATATTTACATACATTCTTCAACAGAAAGAGTAATATTATAACTCAAAGCAATTTTTCACTCTGTAAAAACATGTTCGAATATTATATGTTTTCTTCTAAGTGGCGTATCAACAAAACTGTGTATTTCAGTAAGCCGACTATTTCTGTTTGAATAATTTTTGTTCTATACACCTTGTATTCCAAGTATAATTTTCTGAACAACAACTCAAACATGAGTTGTTATTTTATACATGAATGCAAAAATAACATTTATAGAAGGTTACTAAATTTTTAGGATTCAATCTTATAAACCTATATATAAATTTTACAACCACATGGAATAATACAAGTGTTTAACATTGGAATGTTTTTCTTTTCCGAAAATTTTAATCCAAATTTGGCCACTGTTTCTCAGTATAAGGTAATAAAAGAATAACAAATTTATTCTGTTCACTAAGGGCTCAGAATTTGTAATAAACCTAGACAGGTGGTTTGGATAAAGAAAATTTCTAATTTGATTTTGGTTTCCTAACTTCAAAAGATTTATCCAAAGAACACATGAAAACATAGTGCTTGTCAACTCTTACAGGATTTCTAATGAAAATTATTATTTGTGCTGGAAACATCAACATCGTACCAGATGTACATAAAATAGTTTTTCTTTATTAGGTGTTATCTGCTACATGGCACCCTCGGATGCTACTTTGAGCAACTATATTGAATATTTTTTTATAAGAATAAAAGTTTGCAGCTCAATAACGTATATTAGTTTTTTAGTATTGAATATAACATGGTGATAAAATTTAACTGTCATTTATTATATCTTTATAATGATCCAGAAATCAATATTCGTACTACGGCTAAAGAGTATCCACAACTAAAGCGTATCTAAACTCTCTCTCTCTCTCTCTCTCTCTCTCTCTCTCTCTCTCTCTCTCTCTCTCTCAATTAAACTCTTTACAGAGTAAAAATATAATTTCCTTAACCTTGTTCACTAAGCTTCTATTTTTTTTATTATAATTTACATAGGTCATTTTTCCTTCACAAGAAGAAATTCTCAAATCAAATAGCGTCACATTAAAGTTCAAAAAGTTAGCTGAAGGGAAATGCGTGAAAATGAGCTGTAAAAGAAATTTGTTCGTATGAATCGTACAGATATAAATCATACAATTACATTCTAAAAGAATTTGAGGGTCACAATTAAGAAGATGAAGATGTGATTAAATTTAGTCTTTTTACACTTTCAATCATTTTAACTCTTAAAGGAGTTTAATTTTATGCAGTCATATCACTCATATGAAAAACTAGGAATTTTGACATTTTAAAAGAAAAAAAAAGTTTTGTAATAATATTTTTTATTTTTATTTTAAATGATGAGGTTTATATAAAATCACAAAAAATTCTCATTGAATTTTAGTTTCTGATATAACATTTTAATTGGAAGAAACCTGTTTCATGAAAATGTTCAAATGTTTTAATGTAAACTGTATTGAAAATTTGCGATACAAAGTGATATTTTCGAAAAAAGAACACCAGTTTTCTTACTGAAAAATAATGATAAGATTCATAAAAATGAATTAAATCATATATTTAAACATAAAACATTGTACATCTACAAAGTGTAAAAGCAACTTTGTCCCATAAGGGCACTTATGACAAAAAAGGCAAGCAAGCATGCACTGGAATTTTATTTATCCACTCTTTAATCTAATTTTTAAGTATTCATGAACTTTGAAATTAAAATATATATTTATACTTAATTTTTGATTAATACGACTAGACAGAATGATAAGGTCAAATTAACTGAATTATAAACTTAATCTTAAGAGGCATAAAACCTAAATATTCTGAAAAATTCTATTTTACTAACACTTGGATTTAAGATATGTACATTTCTCTCTCTCTTTCTTTAAATTCTAGAGATAAAATTTATATATAAACACATTTGAAATTTCCGACAATTAACTTTATTTATTCATAAAGTAAGTTCAAATACTGAAGTAAATTTTCAGTGATGTTGCATTTAAGTTATAAAATACGAGTTAAAAGTAATTAAATTTTGTTTGAAAGTCACTTTGTAGACATTAAAAAATGAGAAATCCAACCCATATAAAACCAAATGTGCAATAAAACTAATTCAATCTTCTACGAAAAGGTGTTATCTGAATAGGGTGAATAAAATTAAAAATTACGAAAATGTACTTAGGTAAATAAACTAAGTATAACTTTCAGGTGCAAAATATGAAAATTATATAAACGCAAAAGCCCTATCCTTACTATAAGAGATATTAATTTCGAAGTTATATAAACGAAACAAATATTTGTTTTTTTCCCTCTGATGAGTAAAATAAAGTGATTATGGATAACTTTCGAGTTAAGAAATAAAATTTAAACATTTTCAAATCGGCTAAAGGAGAATCATTGGAAAATAGAATATTGTCAATAAAACTGAAATTTTACCAAGATGAAGTAAAAGAATTAATGTAAAGTATGTCCAGATATTCAAATAAATATATATTAAAATTTGTATAGATTTTTTAAAAGTGCAAAGAAAAACATTAGCTGTTTAAAAGATCGCTTTTTATTAGAGCAGAAGGTTTGAGACATGTGGTAGAAAAAAAATCTTTTTAGGTCCTCACTGTTCACAGTAATGTAACTGAAATTTTCTACGAATTGGTCCCACACGCATCCATAGAATAATTAATTCAAATTCGTTTCATCAAATAACTCTTTATTATCCTTTATCATCTGGAAAATTTCAAATTACTTGCATTGAAGATAAGTTCTTTTTTGATTCCTTTTTTCATGTTTTTCATTATATTCTAAGACATATATTATTTTCTATTTGCTCAATATTTGTTGATGATTATCAATTCATTTACCTAAGTGTATTTTATTAAATTACTAAACATAATTTGTTTCATATTTGTTTCACAGCCTTCATATCCTCTGTCATATTTTTGATCAAAAAATATGACAGAGGATATGAGGGCTGTGTGTATTTTTAACATAAACATTCACTACTTTTTGTATTTCATATGAAGGTCTTACAATTATACTAAGAAAAAAGGAAGGAAATTTCAAAGAAAGCTCTTACACATTTAAAAATACTTATTTACTTACTAATGTTGTGACGCCCGCCCGACCCGGGCTTCATCTTGTGCCAACACTAGATTCAATTATTAAACATTACGACACAATAATCAAAGAGACACTAGAACAATTTTTACGGAATTTATTAACATATATTTACTATGGCAACAACTCACTATGCTCTCCCGGGGAATATTTCTATTAACCTCAATTTAACCCACCTATAGTAATCTAACAGACTCTTACCACTAATCCTTTCTCGACTGCAACTCAGACTCTGGATCAACTGTTGAAAACAGCAGTAAAGGAACGTCTTACAATAATCTTTAATCTGAACCTTTAATTCAACATCTCTTTCCACTTCTCCTTCCGCTTATCTATAGCTTCAGCTTCCCTTCTCCTTCAGCCTCTCTCTCACTACTTTCAGTCGGAGTTTATATATTTCCTAACTCACCCGCTTGACTTCATTTCTACATGCTTTATATAATCACGTTTCTTTTTTGGTTGGGCAAAGGTTGTTTAGCGGAAGCAATCAATCTCAATTAAAAGTCCCCAAGGTTAGTGAAGAGAAACCTCGAATAGCCCAATGTCACAATGCTAAGGGTACCAAAATAATAGAGGAATTCTGGAATATGAATTTTAAGACTCCTTGTTTTTTTGATATTTATTGTTTCAAATTATTAGTAGAGCTAATATTTTTTGTGTGCCTAATACAGATATTTCAATCTTTCTATCGAGCTATAAAAGCAATTTTTTTCATTATAAAAATTTTCCCTTCCCTCTCATTTGAATATAGACATGTTTTGTGAGATATATTTGCATTTAAGTACCATTTTAAAGAAAACTATTGCACAATATAGTTCCAATTTTTATGCTTTTATATAAGATACTTATGCATATAGTGAATGTAAAACATATTTTCTCTAAATAACACCTAATTTTTAAGAAATAATTTATGTATGAAAAAAGGAAAAACAAATTAAATTTTCAAAAATTACGAAGTTTTATCATTTTTTCAAATAAAATATACAGTAATATTATCAAAAAGAAGTAGGTTCACTATATTTTGGGTATAGCTTTCTATATGATGAGAAAAATATTTTGCATATTTATGGAATATTATGTTTAAAAAAAGTACTTAAATGCTAATATATTTTAAAAATCATGTCCATATACAACTCAAATAGAAAGAAAAACTTTTGACCAAAAAACACTTTTATAGTTCAATAAAATGAGAGATGTATCCTTATTATGCACACAAAATTTCTAAGTTGTACGAATAACTTTTAAAGCAAAAATGACGCAAAAAGAAAGAGTTAAACAATTTAGCATTTTATTTTCCCTTTGATGTTCTGGTTCCCTTACATATCAAAATGAGAAATTAGTCTTCTCTGGAATTTGAACGAGCACATTTTGAAAAAAAACAAGCATAAATTGTAATTCATTTTAAGTTATTTTCACATAAAATTTTACCTTTGATAATTTCAAATTTATTAAATCATTGCTTTAATGAATTATTTAATCAAATCTCATATACTGTTAAAAAATTTAATTATAATTTAAACAGCAATGATGAAACAATTTATAATATATATATATATATATATACATATATATTAGACTAGATTAAGAAGTAGAATAATTTAACGATGTCTTATTAAATTTAAGAAAAGTAATTTTTATACAAGGGATTTTTTTCGCAAATGTAAGCAATAAGCTATTTATGTAGGCATGTTAATGAAAGTTTTTACATGAAAATGCATGGATTAGAGTAATGATTTTTTTCTTTTGAAAATTAAAAAACAACAACAACAACAACAATTGTGTAAAAGTAACTCCCAAAAGGTATTTCAAATGTTCTTGGGATTTTTTTGTATGAATAATAATAATTTTTTTTTATTTTTATAGATTATATTAGGCTGTTCAAAAAGGCTGTTTTTTTCCCCCAACAGATGACTTAATTGTATTTTTTCATAATCAACCTCATACTTAAGCCACATAATCAATACATATTTTGACAACTGATATAGAAAGCCTTGTTAGTGAAAATGTTCGATTTATCTAAATAGTAAAAAGGCAGTTCTAGGAAAAAAATTCATCCGATGTGTATGGAGAAGATGTGTTGTCAAAACACAAGTGTGAAAAATTGATTTTCAAAAATCCTATCCGGTAATTTGGTGTTGAAAATGCACTACGTACTGGAAGGCTAGTTGAAGCTAATGAAGACACAATAAATGCATTAACTCATGCAAACCGGCGAATAACAATTCGCGAGATCGCTAAGAGATTAAATTTAATGAATTCGACCGTTAATGATCATTTGAAATACTTAGGTCTTATCTCAAAGCTCGACATATTGGTTTCTCATGTTCTAACGGAAAGAAATTTATGCCGTCGTATTGATGTCTGTGATTTGTATTTGTTTCCCCAACGTCAAGAAAGTGATCCATTATTGAAGCGCATCATCATTGGGAACGAGAAATAAGTCGTCTACAAGAATATTAAACGCAAGAGATCATAGAATAAAAAAAGATGACTCAAAAGAGGCTCAAAGCACTCTGTAAGCCAATATTCATCAAAAAAAGGTGATGCTACCTTTTTGGTGGAATTTCAAAGGAATCGTTTTGTTTAAGCTTCTACCGAACAATACAATGACCCATTCTGAAGTGTACTGTCATCAACTGGAAAAATTGAAGGATTTATTTGAAAAGAAAAGATCAGAATTTATCTATTGAAAATTGGCAGAGTTCCACAAAGATAATGCGGGACCTCATGCAAGTTTATTAACTTGCCAAAAGCTTTTACAGCTTGGATGGGATATACTGCCACACTCACCATATTCTTTAGATCTGGCACTTTCTGATTATTATTTGTTCCAGTCTCCACAAAATGTTTAGACGGTAAAAGCTTTGCTTCAAATGAGGAGGTCAAAAATCATGCGATCAGTTTTTGTCTGCAAAGAGCAAATATTTTATGAGCATGGAAACATGCTACTGCTAGAAAGATTGTGGAAGGTATTGGACCAGAATGAAGAATATATAATTTAATAAAAGATTTATTCACTATAAGAAAATTGTCTTTCATTTTCATTAAAAAATAAAATTTCTTCCGAACATCTTAACAGTTTATGTTTCATAGGTGTACTTCAAATATGTAAAATATGTTAGTGTTTTTATTCATTATAAGATGAAATAATTAAAAATCTTGACATTTTATGATACATATTTTCTGTATGAAAAATTCTTATATTTTCACCAAATCAGTTGTTTTAATCGTATTTTCTGAAACATAATTTAAATGTTTGAGGACGAGAGTTAAATTTTTTTTGTTACAATATTTTGATGTTTGTAAGTATGATTAAAAAAATTAGCATATATCCTAATCTAAAGTACAGCATCTTTAAATATATAATAATCCATCCTCCCCATATACATACATACATAATAACTAAATACATATAATTTGGTCAAATAACTACTGAATAGTTAATGCACATTGCGTATTAAGTTTAACTGTTTTACTATGTTTAAATTCTACATGGTTGTTACTTTATATAGTTTTAAGAATTATTATTATCTGTTACAGACAGCGTATACTACGAAACTGTTTTTCATATGAAATTAGCTACTCTACTTCGATAAAAAGTATAAATTAATCTTTTACCAGTTTGTAAAATAAAAGTTATTTTACAAACTGGTAAAATTGATGATGAATGATGCATTTCAGAGTACATTTGGTTGAAATTAGCCAATATGATAGTAAAAATACGAAAACAAAAGAAAAAATGTAATTAATTAGAAAGAAATATAGCAGGAAAAAAACGCAATTATGGAAATCGCATAAGTATTTGAGTAAAAAAAATCCTGTAATGAACTGTAGTCCACCTAAAGCAAATCTGATTCTCACCAGAGTAAAACAATTAGCTAATGAAATCATAATTTTTATGATTTAATGAAAAAATAGGCATTTCTTAATGTAATAGAAGAACTCCACTGATAATACAGATCTTTTGGGTTGAAATGATTAATATAGTCCATAATTAAAAGAAACATCTCGTGAGTATCAGGAAATACTACGATGACGTTATATAAGGAATTTATCTTATAGAAAGAATTAAGATCTGAAGAAATAAATCTAAATTACTTTTCTTGGTTTATTTTTTTTTCAGAATTTCAAGAGAAGATATCAATTTATTGAACAAAGGGAAGAAACACGTGTCTTCATCTTTTTTTCTTCGAAAAGTAAACAGAATAAAATATTTCCCCTTTGAGTTTAAGTATTCCATTTTTCCTTCAGGGGACCGAAAGACAGGACACTCAACTTTTTTTTTTTAGTTTATGAAAAAAAATTAAATAGAAATTAAAGTTGGCTCTCCATTGAAGACCATATAAAGTGAGTCAAAAAATTGTTGACAGAAATTCTTTATATGTTAATCAGCCTCCGAATTTTTTTTCTTTATTCAATGAAAATTAAAATTAAACAAAAATTAAAAATTAGTCTTGAATAATTACTATACATTTCCATTCAGAATGTTTCAATTTTATGAACAAATAACATTACATTTTATTATTCACTTTTAGTAAATAAGTTAATAAATACAGTTTTGATAAATTATATACCCAAAAATAACAGAGAGAACTTAATTTCTTCTTTCTATATAATTCAATGATTGATAATTTATTGTCTACAATTAAATTATTTAGTGGTTATACCAATTTATATATATTGAATTATTAGACATTCAACACACACAATGAAGTTAAAGTTATTGAATTATTAGTGATAATTTAATTTTTATTCCTGCAATCAACATAGAAAGACCTATATGAAAATACTTTCATCATCAATGCAGGAAAAATAGATTAATCAATACTTATAACAGAAAATTAAGGGAAAATGTACATTTATAGAATTAATATTGCAATAGTTTTAAAATTCCGTAGTTAAATTTCTTTTATATGATATGGAAGCAAGTATATTGACGTAATACAAATTTAACAAATTTCAAAGATTAATTACTTAAAATTGATTCCATCTAACATCAGCATAATTTTTTGTTTAAGGATAGAAAGGAAAATACCTTAATATGAATTTAATGGGTATTAAAAATAAGTAATATGAATGAAATATATAATAAAATAGGTGAAAATGAAGTTTTGCAAGAATGATGAAATTTACCTTCGCAGAAAGTAAAATCAGAAAAATAATTTGTATCTTTATATAAAAAAGCGGAATATCTAAAAAATACGTATTGAAAATTTGAAATAAAAATATGTGTAAAAATGAATGTTTTGAAAGAAGCATTCAGTGATAAACTGCATCCCCAAGATGTTTCTTGGATCTATGGATTTTTATTGTGTTTATGCGCTTTTCTTTTTGGAACTGTAAATAAAAATATTTAATTTTGTGATTCTAAAGACACACATTTTAAGTCATAAGAATATTCTTTAATAATTTGTTCTTAGTTAACCCTTCGTTCTTATTTTTGATACCAATTTCATTAAATCTATGTAAATAATTTTTTTTTCTCTTTTCAATTCAAGAGGATGGCGGTAAGAGAACAACAAAAGTTTTTTTTTTTAAACTTTATTTTTTCTTATATTATATTTCTAAAATTATTTTTACTTTAAGAGCCTACACTTTTTACTACTTTAATATGAATTCCTTATAGAAGTATCTTTCTTTCTTTATTACTATATCCTACATACGAAGAGTACTACTACTACGTGTTATTGAAATGGGGCGCAATAAGTATATATCAATCAATCTTAGAAGAGCTTTGTTTCTGTCTGTCACTTGTCAACCAGGAGTTTTTGACTAAAAAAGTTTAACATAAAAAGACACATCCAGTACAGCAGGTTGAGATATTGAATTGTTAGAAAGGTATTTACTCCTTACAAAAATTAAAAAAAAAGATTATGTACGATAAATAAATTTTTTTTTCTGTATTTTACAATTTTTTTTTACTGAAACTAATTTTCTTTGTTTCTCTTTGTGATGAAGTAATATCTCTCTTGGAGGTGAATCATAGCTTTTCTCGTCCTGGGATGCCTCACTAATGTTTTGTGACTTGATACTCTGCTCGACAAGCTTTTGATTATTTCATTTATAATATTGATAAATGCTAAGTTCCATTCAGCTAAAGGCATACTACGTTCATAGCACATTTCATACAAATATTTGGATCCCACCCATTTAAGAAATACTTTATTCCATAAGAAACCCATTGTAAGTAATTCAGGAGGATTTTCAAGCTCATTTTGGTTTAACTTAAGCTAAAGAAAGTTCAACTCTCATTTGGCGTGATATGAAAGAAAAAGAATCGAGTTCAGTAGAATTGTTGACCGACTCATCCAAAGGTGACCAAATTCCCCCAGTAGGTGTTTGGAACTATTAAGTCCTCCTTCCGGAAGGTCCATTTCTCAAGAGTTGATTGAAAATCAAAAAAAAAAAAAATGAAGTAATAAAACTACATTTACGTAATAAATGTGAAACTATTACAATGAAGTTTTATATTAAGAATTAAAGATTTAACAAAATTAAGTAAACAAAGCAAACAAATCCTTATCATGTTATGTGCACTAGGGATCAACCACATTTTATAAGGCCCCATAGAACATATTACAAAAATAACAAATGTTTAATTCTTGTCAGCTGACTATCACTCAGTTACTAGATTTACCATACGTCCTCACGCAGCAGCAGAATGATAAACTTTCAAACCAAACCAATCAATTAATTAAATAAGAAAATAAATATTAATATGTTTGAATGCTATTTTCTCCAAAAACTCATATGGTCATTTTAAAATAGAATACAATGTGTTAATACCTTTGCAATGATATATACCACCGTTGGTAGATGACGTATATTATCTGTAGCCGTCATGCGTCATCAGTGCTACTCTGCTGTACGTCGATTTTATTTATTATTCAATCAAACGAATTTAAGTAAAATTTTTAAGTTAAAAATTAAGTAAGCGAGCTAAAAAAGGTAACGCTATTAACATGTTATAAACAATCTTAAATAACTACCAATGAGCAGCTGAATGTAGGTCATAAAACTTTTACAAGACCTTAAGTTAGTTATGGAGAAAATCGAAGTAAATGATAAAAGGTATTAATTACAATTCTATATATTGCTATAATCTCCGTCTCGTGTGCGTGTTACGAGTGAAATCAGTCAGATGCGGAGGATTACGGAAAATGATATTTTATTTACAAATATTCAGGTCAGGGGGAACATAGGTACCAAAGTTTGGACGGTTTACCATCTCAAACAGGAAACACAGCACTTGTACAGATTAGCGACATAGATACAAGAACCCAAACAGCACTTGTTATAGCAGTCATAGCATTTTTAACTAACATACAACTCCCTATCTTACTAGTCCGCACTATGGACAAATTTCCTCCATAAATTTCTGCATTTCCAAGGAGACTCCGGTAGTTCCCAGCAAATTCCCTAAGTCATACTACCGACAATTCCTCAGCAGATCCACTTTGTCGATACCGACCACCTCCAATCGATTTCTCAATCGATCTCATCCAACTTCACATTTCTCCTTTTTGCAGCCAATCCGGCCAGGTGTGATGTTAAGGAAAATTTAGGAAAATTCCATAACTTTCGATCTAATCGAGTTTTTGCCAAGATTCCATTACCTTCAGAGAACCTTTGTTTTGTCATGCAGGTTGCCCAGTTTCTCACCAACTCACCAAAACATTCGCCAAATTTGTAGTCAAAATCATCAAAGAGCATTACGTAAGTTTTCTTTTGTATTCGACAAATTCTCTGTAAATGTCTTTCCTCCTTTATAAGCGGAATGTTGCAGTGAAGTGTCATCTCAGGTTCGAAACAATATAGTTTGAAAAAAATCAAATATAGATAAATCTCACAAGTTTCTAATTAAAGAAAATCACTGTAAATGACTACTGATTTAGAATTTTTTTGAGTTATTAAGTGTGAAGTTATAAAAATTTCTGATTTCATATTGAAAAATAAATGGCACGAGAAGCCGAAAATCGATTAAATAATTTCTATTAATTATTTTCAAGTTGAATAATGCTATTTACATGTTCTGACTAGTTAGTCAATTTAGCTGTTTCCTAATCTATATTAAATTATATTTTTCTCATATTTATTCTTCATAATATTTATGAAAATCTCATTTTATTTAAATGTGCTACTGTTTCTACAAACTTTCGAAAGGAAAATCTGACAGCATTCAGAGAAGACATGAATTTAATCTTTCCATTTATATCTCTTTAACTGATAGTACAGAAGAAGATAATTTTAAATAAAGTAATTATTTAGAGAAAGACGTTTAAAATTTTGTTGTTTATCCTCATAAAATAAAAGAAGTCTTGAATAAATATTAATTTTCGAGTAATTCATATTTACATTAGATTCATTTGTTTTTTTTTAAAATTTATTAGTCTATCGCCTTTGAAACGAATTCTCGAAATAATAAAGAAGTCTTGGGCAAAAAGATATGACTCGGTTAGTGATATCTTGACAAGTTATTACGATGGTATCAAATTCAAGAGACACTTATGACTTTTAAATACATTTTTGGAATCGCAATGCAATCTGAGCGATTCTGATTTTACCATGACAAGTTTGAAAATTAAAAGTTCATTTTAATTTTTAACCTTACAATAATTTAAAATAAAAGAATTGTTTATTATATTTCGACATTTTGAATTCGAACTATTTCTTTTAAAGGCTGAAAAGGTTTTGTATGAAAATGATTTAATTAAAATGGTCGAATGAAATGATTACATGCTTTAAGTATTTATTTTAACAACATATTCTTATGAAGGTATGAAATATTTGGGATCTCTCTCTCTCTCACACAATACACACACACACACAGTCATCAGCACACGGTTATCATCGTTTAACACGTCAATACTGCACACACAATACCAACATACACACAAACACATACACAACACAGTCACACATTATAGAATGTAATTTTTAAAATTCAGGAATGTTTACATTTGATAAAAAGTAAAGGATACGATATATAATTCTTATTTCTCTTGTTCAAACCATTCATAGATATAATCGAATTATACAGAGTTCACATATTTCAAAATTCATACCCCACTTTTCTATTTGAATTCTAGTTTCCTCAGTTTTATATATTCTGCATCGGATGCTCATAGTTATTATTTTTTCTCAGAAAATACTGACCTTGAAGGTTCCAGAATTACATATATCATATCGTTTTACAGTCATTGCCCAAATTATTTTAGGCATTACTCCCTAATCGAAACCTAAAGTAAGAGTAACCTTAAGTAAAAATTTAACAATGGAAACCATTCCCGATTATATTAATTTGGCGACATTTATTTAAATAGACCTACCTTTTATGATCTCTGATGGAATCATGAACAGTAAAAGTTTTAACATCTGAAATTTTACTTGCTTCTTCGGAACTGTTTCTTATATATACTGTGACTTATAAGAAATCTATATTATTTAAGCGTTTATAAAGTAGTGAATAACACTATCTTCGCAATCAAAATGAGTAAAAAACTAAAAATTAATGTAATACGACGAAGAAAAAAAATCGGACGCATATGTATGTAGTTTTCCTAATATAGTCTATATCTGTTTCGATTAAAACTATCCACTGGTAAAGGGTAAGTATAATACAATTAATACGTAATAAGATTTTCCTGTTCTCCCCATCCTTTTATGATGTGGAGTGATGTCTGCTGTATTAGGTATTATTTTCTTAAATCATCATACGACCAAATGCCCGGTAGCATAGTGAAAAGTTAAGAAGGCGATCATTATGCTTTCAAAATTATGGACTTAAATTTTAGCTCGACTAAAAATGCTCCGAAGGAAAAGTCAGAATTTAAAATATTGAAACTAATTGTTAAGTCTAATGTTTTTGTTAGCTTGTAAGAAATAGTTTCAAGTCTTATTTTACTATCAAGAGTGAAAAACAGAGAATAATGAGGATTTCTTTTAAAAAAATAATATCTATGTTGTGAAATAAAATAAAACTATACTCACTTTTTTATTCATAAGTAAAAAAGAAAAGCATGAAGAATATGCAAATAAATACATACATAACGAATTCGTTTCAACGATGCATTTTTTAAAAGTTAAATATAAGTTGAAATCAAATTACTCTACAGGTTTGGAAGAAAAATAACAAAATACTTTTTTACATAAACGACCAAAATACACTTAAAAGTTTGATACAAAAAATTGTTGGTGAAGTGCATTAATTTCACTAGAGATATAGAATTTAAAATAATAAAGTTGATCTACTTTGACAGAAATTGAATATAGCAAGTTTTACTGATCAAGTTTTCTAAATAAGATTAAGAAAGAGTTTTCACAAGAGATATCAATGAGCTTTGAGTCTGAATAAAAGTAATTTTTTTTTATTTTACCAGCTCGAGGTTCAACTAAGAGAAAACATTTTGATGAAATTATCTAGAGACACAATGTTTAGCAATGGGCGTGGAAGGAAGTGTAGAGAAAATTATTTGATTCTTCGTAGAGAATTTATCGATTCTTTGTCGAAAAGTAAGAAATATGCATCATATCTGTTTTTAAATAGAGTTTATAGACAATGAAATATATTTTAGTAATGTTTTATAGCAAATAAATGTTCATATGTTAAAAAGAAGTTATTAAATATAAATATTGCAAAAAAGGGGCAAAAACTAATTTTCTTGAATAAGGAATAGAAAAACAAACTCCACTTTTTATAGGATTGAAGATATAAGAACTAAACAAGTGTAAAAAACTGTCAACACACAACTTTTAAATAAAGTCCACTTAGAGAGAGATTAATTATTATCTTTGAGAATGTGAAATTATTGCCAAGTTAAAATATTATTGAGAGCCTAACAGATAAAATATTTTTTAGTAAAAAATGCACTTAAGAGAGACTTTTAAAAAAATAAAGCCCAAATTGTTTCAAATGAAATTTCGTTTCACGTATTTTTATTAAGTTTAAGGATTAAAAAACATTTTGCAAATAACTTCGAATTGTTAACATAAAGTGTTTGGTTTGTTTAAATTGCTGTTATTTTATATTAAGTCGATACCTATTAAGAATATACATAATTTTAGTACTTTTGGTAGGTTTCTGATACATTTATTATAAAAATTCTATCGTGGGAGCTCAGTGTAGACTCTATATTAATTCAAATAATCAAATTCTTATTTATATTTGACGCTCAACTCTTCAATATAATTTTAAGAATTTAGATTTAAATCAATTCCAAAGATGGGAGGATCATTACTTTACTCATTTTATATAAGATAAAAATAAGATAAGTTATAATAGCGAAGGTAAAGGTTTAGTTTTCTTTTCAAGTCTCGTAATTAATATCTTTTAATAGATCTATTTTAATTGTTTAAATTTGTAGAAATATTTAACCATACAAAAATAACAAATTTAAGTTGAAAATATTTAAAATTTTTCTACTTAATCTTTATGTAAATTTCAAAACATACAAGGGAAGCATAAATACTAAATATATATTTTATTACATATATTATACTTCCTGGTATACCCGTTCTTCGCACTGATGAATTGAAAAATGTAATGGTCTATCTAGAAACATAAAAGTTTTTTAATGATGTACCAACTTTCGAATAATGTTTTGAGTAATTTTAAGTGAACTGTAATTTATTACTCAAATTAAGAGATCATTAGCACTGCTATTTCTTTTCTAAAAAGAGGACCAAATCATCACTTTATGTACCTTATGAATGAAGTTTCAAATGTATTGATAGATTTCTGTATGAAACGATTTAAAAATTTTTAAAAAATCCTAAATTGTTACTTTTTAACACTATTTCCAAAAATTTGCTTAAAATTTGCTAATTAATTTTCAATTTATAGATACTGCATAAATCATAATTTTGCACTGCTTCCATCTTGCAATGTTGAAAAATGGGAAAAATGTGGGTTTTTGAAAAAAAAAAAAAAAAAAAAAATTCACTAAAAAATTTGAAATTTTTTTTTGGCAGAAATATGCTTACGTTTCCTTTCATTCAGCGAGGCCTCTTAAAAGCTTTGTGTAAGGTAAAAACAGATAAAAATTCAAATTTATATATTAGTCGTTTACTTAGATCCAAAATATATGTGCAATGTGGATAAGAACATAAAATAATTTTAAGAATATCAGGACAGAAATAAAGGTATACTTTTTAAATTTTGTAGAAAAAAACAATATTTCAGAGAATTGAAACATTCACCCGCACAACTTTTATTTTACATACTGTTAAGCTAAATATTTAAGCAGTGTCAACAGTATTTGCACTATACGTATTAACAAACACAAAAGAGTGCCGCTGTAATTTTGATTCAAATATTTCTAATTCCTCTAGGTTTATAATTAAGATTTACGATTATTTCACTAGAGGTTACCGATATTGTACTTGATGAATTCATGAGTAGAAGGAATTAGCTAAATGGAGAAAAAGGAGATAGAGGACAACACAGTATAATATCATAACAAGAGCCGAGTCTAAATAACGACGTAAGCAATCATCATAATCTCATTGCACTATATTGAGTATTGTTATTAATGATGGTATGCATTTGCAACATATTTGAAGCATGATTATTTTCCTTGAACAAGTCTTTCTCATTCAGTTTCTATTTACATGGATGACCTCTAATTACGTAAATTATAGCTAATAATTATATTATTAAAATATATATAAATATCCTTGTCTCTTCAATTTTCTCCACATTCCATTAAATATATAATTTAAAGGATATTTCAAACAAGCTTTTGTCTGGATTGTATTATAATATTTTTAGATATATGGGTTTTTATTCTATGAATTACCTTCATATTTTATGAACAAACTAAGTTTTAATTTATAACAAACTAAGTTAAGTTTAAATTATTACAAACTAAGTTTAAACTCTTTAGACGATAAAGCAGTCTGTTTCGATCATTAATTTTGGTTAATTGTTTATTTTTAATTCATGGTATAATATGGTAGAGTATTCACATATTTAATTTTCGTAATAATTGGCAGATCCCCAAAATATTTATGTTGCAAATTAATTACTCAAAATAAATTATATATACATTTTATTCAGTTTGTTATTTCACTGAAAGTGAAAAAGAATGAACTTTACTTTTTGTTCCTTTTTTTTTTGGATATTTATCATCGGTAGCAGTCCCTTTATTCTTATTAGTTGCGTATAGGTTTCGGTTTACTATTTATATATTTTTGGTTTGTTTTAATCCATCAGACGAATTTTTCATTTTGTTCATTAACGAAAAAATGCTTAAACTTTCTATAGTTTTGAAAAAAAAAATAGGCGTTATTTGAATTTTAATTTGAGAAAAACAACATATTTAAAGAATACATTATTACAAACAAACATGGCATTATGATTATAATTTTAAAAGTAATTAACGAATAATGATGTAATATAACTTTAATAATTTTTCATCTTTAAAACTAATTGAAAGTCTGATTTATTTATGCATATGACAATGCAGCTAAATTTTTAAATAAACACAAAGATTTAAAAAAAAGCATATTTTTTGATCATATACAGTTCGATTATTAATCATGATATATAATATTTATTTCATGTTTAATTACAGAAATATTATGTAACTGGAACTTAATTGTTTCATTAGTTAAGATACTTTTGTTGCAAATTACTAGAAAAATATATTTCATGATACTAAAATTCTATTTCCTGCAAACATCTTCGGATATCAACACTATTTTTCAAAATGAAATTTAGAAAATTAAAATTCAGTGCTAAAAATTGTAAGAGTTAAGTTGAACCAATAAAAGATGCATTTTGAAGGAGTTCATAATCCTATAATTAGGAAAATTAGTAATCAGAAGAGGTTATATATTATAGGATAACATTGGTAGGATGAAACAATCCGTTTGTGAATCATACAGTGTATTTATTCCATTTCAGCGTCTGTTGCATCATTTAACCTTGTTTTTTATACTTCACAATGTTTTACAAAAGAGAAGTTAAACATTGTAAAAAAAATGGTAACTACACATTAAATCTATTATATTTATCCCACATTCAGTGTTTCTTATTACTCTTACTTTAAAAGAACGGTTTAACAGAAGAAAAGTAGGAAATCTTTTGCGAATGATGTACATCACATGGATGTCTTTTATTAATTAAAAAAAATTAAATACTCATTCAATAAAATTGAATTTGTTAAATTCTGTATTGTTTGTTTTTCAATTTTCGTCATAGCATCAAAGGAAAATTGTGGACATCCAGATATAAAAGAAAGGAGAGTCATTTGATAGACTCTAAAAGACTAAATTATATGCTCATTCCCTTTTTTAGAGTTGTAATAAGTACCATTGAAAAGCGCGCATGCATACGCAATCTTCTCTGGCATCTCCGTTCACTAATTACTTATGTAGTGGTTGGTATATGCAGTAATATAAGGAGTATTTTTTCGTGGTTGCTATGACTTCCGAAGCAAAGCATATGAACTTTGAAAGGAAATATGAACCAGTTAACTGACCCAATCTAATCTGATTGTATTATTTTTTTTATTGATCGCAATATACGTTGGGACTATATTTGTTATTTTCTCACTACAAATATCTATCTATTTAAATTAATTCTATTTCTTATTTCCATTACATACTTATCTATTTCTCAAAAACAAAATCATGAATATTTCAACAAATAGGGAAAAAAATCCCTAAGACTATCTTCCTACATAATAATACGCAAATAGTTTTAAATGAGTATAATATTCTTTTTTCAAAATTGTTGTAAAAAATATATTACGCAAGTTCAATGTATTTAATCTGTTGAATTTTCTATTTATAGTAAGGAACATTATACGTTTCTCTAAATTTTTCATTTTGTGTTATAAATATTAATAAATCTACACACCATTTAAAATTCTGCCATTAAATTTCTATTTTAATAGTTGAGTAAAATCATGAAATCTTTCATTTTTCTTTTTCCATATAAAGAAACATATATTTAAAGATTCGTTAATGAAAAATAAATTATTACGATAAATATTAAAAATGAGCTGAACAAAATAATTTGTATATTTAGATCATTTATGTTTTTTTTTATCATAAAAACATCAAAACTTAATGAAATTTATTTTATGTTTTTTTAACATGACTTTTAAATTACCTTCAGACATATACATTTTATTTTAGGGATAAAGTTTTACTTTATAAAATTAAAAAATTGCACCCTCAATCTAAAATATGGCTCTAAATTTTCTGGATTTTGGGGTATTTTGTTTTAGAAAAATAAATTGAGAAAAGGTAATTTATGTCCTAATAAGAATAAAGCTCTTCAAAAGCAATTGCTTTCTTAATGGACAGCAAGTAACTTGAGCAAACGCTTTTGGAACTTATTTCAAATGATTGATTGTGAAGTCTACGGTTACATGGACGGGAAAAAATACTTTTCTTATAAGTGTACAGAAAATGTTCAGACGAGACAACAAAATGATTTATTTTTGCCTCATTATTATAAATTAATGGTGCATTGTAAAAGGAATTATTTTTATATTGAAGGTATTTTCAGCAAGACGAATCATCGCTCAACTTTTTCCATTATGTATACATTTTGTGTGTTTGTTGTATATATTTTTTTGTGCTGCCTAATTTTTATTCCTATTTTTGTTTTTATTTTTTAAGCGTTTTGTATAACTGAATTGTGAAATTCTGAATCATTTCTTTTGCAAATTCTTGATTATTACGTTTTTCATCCCACATTTGAAATTGTTTTCTGCAGTTTAACATTGATTATTAATCCCGAAATAAAAAAAAAAAGTCACAAGTATTTATAAATGTAATGAAAATTTATAAAGTCATAATTCTTTTAAGATAGCTTACTTACTTCTTCCTGAACAGAATTTGGGAGAAGCGAATAGATTTTACCGTTTGGTAGCAACTCATTCAATGAACTGTTATTCTTTATCAAAAGAGCTAAACATAGAACTACAGCTTCTTGATTATTTACATATCTTTGACTTTTAGAAGCGTTTCTTAATGGTTTTTAATGCTAAATATATTGAAAAATTAATGAAGTATATGTATGAAATGTATGTCTTTTTCGAGTTAATTAATATAATAAATTAGGAACAATTACTTTGCTAAAATCAAACATTTATTCAATGGAGCTTGAGTCTTTTTCTAAAAAGAAAATTAGGCAATTTAAATAATAAAATTGTGACTTATTACTAATTATGAGGTATGAAAATTCCATTAAAAATTAAAAAAATGTTTATGTATAAAATGTTAGTTGCTTTTTTTTTTCATTATGTATACCTCAATCATTTTTCAAGTAAAAGTGCATTTCCTTTTTATTGCGATGTAATTATAATTAATTAATATGTGTTAAAATATACACATACATCTTTTTGCTTATTTCAAAATATATCAAGCAAAAAAATAATCCCCGAAATTAGTTCCATTCTTCAGTGAATATTTTCAAAATTGTGATGATGATATTATTATATCGTTTCGATTTACAGAGAAAAATATAAATTTTAGAAAAAAATATTACATTTCAGATAATGTTAGTTATTGGTGAAAAATATCACTGAAAATTATCTATAACTATTAAGAATAAAATTTACTTTAAATATTTTTCAAAATATACTCTAAAAAAAAACAAAAAAAAAAAAACGGTACACCAAGAAGGAGTTGTCCAATGGAAACAAAAACTGGCGGATTGGAAAATTATGTACTGTATAGAAAATGATTAAAATTTCAGAAAAATTGAATGATTTATTTCAAAGTTGCATAGTTCACAAAGTAACGAGCTCAATAAGGTGTTGACCCACCACTAGCCTGGATGCAAACTGCCACATGACGTGGCATAGATAAAGCTCCCTGATGCTGTGTTTTTTACCAAATTTTCTCCAATTGTCGGGCTAGGTCATCAACATTCCCCGGTAGATACAATCGCATTCACATCGTATTCCAGACATGCTCGATTTGAGAAAGATCTCGTTGGCCAAGGAAGTGCTTGATAAGCTGTAAGACAGCTCATAGCAACAAGTGCCGCATGTGGTCTGGCATGATCTTGCTGAAAAATAAGGCCAAGGTACTGCAAAAGGAACGGTAGCAAAACAGTCCCAGAATGTCATCGACGTACCGCTGTGCTGTAAGTGTGCCTCTAATGACGACCGAAAGGGTCCGGCTATCAAGGGAAATGGCACCCCAGACACCAACTCCTGGTTGAGGGCCTGTGTGACGTGCGCTAGTGAAAGCATAATCGGTACGCTGCCCTGGGCGTCTCCAGACACGTCTTCGATTTTCGTCAGGACACAGTTGGAAGCGGGATTCGTCGCTAAACGCTATACGTCCCCAGTCAGCATAATTTCAACCTGATCGAGCCAAGCATCGCTGTAATCTAAATCAACAGTGTGCAGGCGTGAGTGGAAGGTCTACTATTTATCTACACAAAAGGACAAATATTTTCTTTAAATATTTCCTATTTCTTCGAGAAATTCAAATGCCTCTAATTTTCTTAAAAATACTATTTATTTATTTTAAATTCAAAATTAAGTTTATAACTTTCTGAAGAATTTAACTTTCTTTTGTGTGCAAGGTCTTAAAAATCATTAATGTGAACAATAGAATATTAGTTGCAAAATTATGTTTTTGTAAATTTTATTTAGCTTTTTCTTAAATAAAGTTTTTGGTACTATCGTATTTTCTATTAACTTAACGTGATATAAATTTTGTACATTTATGTAGTATTAAAAATAATTTTTAAATACATTTTTATTTTGGTAAATGTTACGCTTACGAATAAAATTTTAATAAATATAAATTAAAAATGCTATATCTGCAAAGTAATTGAAACGCCTTACTTTAGTGACTTATATTTTTTTACCAATGTTAAAATAAACTTGCAGAATCTTTATTTTTTTATTGTTCAAGATGATTTTTATGTAGAAACTAGTATGAACTAATAATGTCTATAGTTATAAGTTATTAAGAGCATTATATACTAAAGGATCTTATTTTAAATAACTGCAGAACAAATCATTTAGGGCATATATTTTAATCTTATTAAATACCGTAATGCACTAGAATATGATTAAAGTATTTCTTCAGATTGCACTTAATATAAAATACATAGTAAAGATTGTTGTAAGAAAAACATAATATTTTTAGTTAAGTTAAAATTCAGAAAAAAAAGTTTAATAAAATTTTAGGATTTCTTCTGCGTATATTTTACCTTTACGTTTTTGAAAACTAATGTAAATTGTAATTATATCTCTAAAAACCATTAAATTAAAAAAGCTAAATTAAGCTTAATCTTTAATAGAATTTTAATACATTTAAATATATATATATAAAACATATCATTTTATTATATAAAAATGGAATTAACGTAAAAAGGGAATTAAATAAACTATTAACTACAAAAACTGTCTGGGGTTTAACTCAAAAGTATTTTTGACCTTAATTTAATTTTATTTTTATCGTAGTTCATTAAACTATCAGGAATTCAAACGAATAAGTTAGGGTCTTAAATTTATTAAAATTAGTTGGATACTTTTATAATGTTTAAAAACATTTGTCTCTCATTAGGAATTTCCCCCTCAATTTTTCATTTTTAAAATTTATTAAATTGTAAACTAAATTATTTTTACTACAAATTAATTGCATTCGTATTTTCTGATTATGCCTAAAAGTAACTATTTGCAACTATAAAATAACTAAAGAGATGTTAAGAATCCCCTTTAATTTTTGTAGCATTTCAAAGTGTTTGTATATGGGTATTTTAAAAAAATTCTACTTGTAGATAAATATTTCTTTCTCAGTTCTGCTACAATAGGAGAATCTATACATGAAAAATTATTAAGATATATAGGCAAATTAAGAAAAATAAATTTTTGCATTTTCATATTTGCACATGCATTCATATTAGCGTGGAATTTATTTAGAATTAGCCAATTTTTTATTTGAATTTCAACTGTAAAAGTATTCAAAAAAATTAAGTACCAATTCAAAAAATGCGGGAAATTAAACATTTTAAAATTATTATTGAACAATTTAATCTCCGAAAAATATATTAAAGGAAGTTTTCATTTGAATTAATATGATGTTATATCATTTTCATAGAATTCATTTATTTTTGAAATAAGCAAAATAATAATCGGTAAATGCAGTCAAACTGCATTAACTCTAAGTTGTCCATTTCCATGGTTACTAAACCATTAGTTACAATAATGACATAAAAATTGAGCAATAACATAAATTAAAACATCATTATGAATTTTCTGCATTTTGATTGCGAAAGTTTATGAAACATTTTAAAAATTATTACTGAAAACGTTTATAAGTAAGAAAATCTTTATAATTCTTAAAATTTGACTTATAAAAAATGGTTGAACATGCATCTAATCTTACTGACAACGAGATCTTGAAAATTTATCTCTTACAAAAAAAATCCAAACTAAAATATTGCACTTTCTGAGAAAGGTTGATTCATATTTAATCAAAACATTTAAATCGGAAAAAGGTAAATAAAAAATATTAAAATTGTCGACCTCTTCACTTAGCCCTAAACCCTTAAGGGATGCGTCTTAAAGACAAATTTTTATTCATCTTCTCTTTGTCGGATTTTTAACTTCTCTCTCTTATAACGAAAGTAACCTTCTACTTTTAACATTCTAGGGATTTCCGTTCCTTCACAACCTCCCTTTCTTGCCTCAGACATTCAAAGCGTGAACTTTCCACCATTCTTTCTATTTTCCTTGTATCTTATTCTTTTTGCCACCTATTTTCTTGGACTTGGATAGCAATCTGTGCTTCACGACCGTCGCCTGGTTTAAAACTTTTTTTTTCTTAAACGTTTCAGACTCTTTTTAAAGTATCCCCTACTCGCTCACATTTTTAGTATCTTCTTTTCAGCTTTTGCTTCGTTACCGCTCTTCTCCTAAGGTTAGCTATAGGATTTGTTTCTTCTACACTCCCACTACATTTTGTCTATGCTAATCTGTTTTTGGATGGTTACTTCCAGCAACTCTTTTGTTCGTTTACGTTTTTTAGTTCTATTTTCGTAAAAGATTACCCTTGAGATTTACTTTTGTTTTGATTTTAGGCACGCGAGCACTTTTCAACTTATTTCTTTTCCACATGTTTTAAATTTCTCTCGTTCGTAATATGCTATTGCAAATCGGAACTGCATGGTATATCGATATATAAAATAGATATATAGATATCGATATTTATGTCTTCTCTTAGTAAGAAGTCATGACATCATCTAAAAAAGACTAATTTTAATGGCATAAAAAGTAATCCAAAGGAAAGCCGCGAGTTAAGCGGAATCACAAGTTAAGGAGAGCCGTTTATAGTGCAAATATTTGCAGGAACTTCAAAATTTCTATTATCGTACACATAATGTAATTATAAGTATTAAATGCAAATGAAGGATACATATTTAAGGAGTAATTAAATTTCTTTTGAGATTATAGTCTAAATTGATGCTATTATTACAATCAAACATTTTTTACTTTATTTATTCATTTTTAGAGAATTTTTCAACATTAAAATGCCTTTCTGTTTCAGAGAATAATTTTACTTTAAAATATTCTAAACTTTTTTTGAATTTGTTGGAAATTTCTGTGACTCGGCCTTTCATTTTAATTATGTACATTCGATGGATTAAAATTAGGACTATATTGTAATATATTCTAAACATTATTCGACAATCATGTACTGGTTCTCATTTCTGGAAACTAGAAGTGTTCTCTGAAGTAAGCAAACCTTGCTCTTTATGATCTAATGAATTATTTATCACAGTCATTGCAGTTGAAACAGTGAAGATAATAATTTAACGGATTTAATATTTTAATGAAAGGATGAGAGAAGACCTTTCTTTGGACTCAAAGCAGTACATATTCAGATTATAATGACACACATCTGATTATTATAATTAATAAACCTGATGTATGCTAAAATACATTTCGATTTTTCTCTTCCGTAGAAAGAACGAAACCGGTTTTGTTACACATTATGTTACATAAGAAGTAGAAATTTATTTTGGAAACAGTATAATTAGATAACTATTGAACATTGTCAAGAGCCATTAAAATTTATTTAATGAATTACACTGGTGTCCAAAAGCTAAAAAAAATTGGTTATTACGGGAATTATGAATGTGGCAAGCGTAAAATACGAGAGTAAAACGACTATAAAACAATGTAAGAGAATGATATTTTTTATTATTCAAAGAAAGAGTTTGAAAAAATGGAGTAAAACCTCACACTTTAGTGAAAAAATGAAATAAATAGGTGATGCAACAGTTTAATAAGGTATGTAGTCGCTTCTAATTACCAGGTACACTGTACAACGATTTTGTATACTTTCTATGCTATTGTGAGTGAATTGTGGGCTCAAATAGTTCTAAACGTCACGAAGAGCTCTTTTCAGTTCTGAAACTGAGCTTGTGGGCTGCGAGTTGTCTCCCAAGTCTTTCCAACTCATGTACGATAGGATTCAGATCATGTGAGTAAGTAGGCCACCGAAGAACTCTTTCTCTGCATTTTTAAACAGCCACAGACCCCATCTCAAAGATATGGAGGTCTGTTCAGCATGATGTCTACCCACACCCTGACTTACCTTGGTTCTTTGCATTATGCTTTCCGGGGGAAAATGAGTTCCACGTTAGCTATACTGTTAATCGAGGAGAATCAGCGTTCAGATTAAAGTGATATTAGTCACTAAACGTCTCATTTGCCCACTTTCCCAAACCCTAATTTAATCAAGTGCATTTATGCGTAGATGGGAAGAGAATGCTAACTAATGGTCCTCTTACAAAGGACTATACCATAATTGGGTAACCTGTGAACAGTTTGTCGGGAAAAACGTACTCCTCTGGTGGCTATGAGCGACGGAACAAGTATAACACTTCTCTAGTACAACCGTTCCTTTGATGTTGCTCAGTTATTACCAGGTCTTGAAGATCTGTATTCCTCTTGGCTGATCATGAACTATTCGTCAGCTAACACTTCACGGACTTTGAAGTTTCTGCCACAGTTTTGAGAGCATTCACTGAGGTACAATCAGAATTTTAATAACTTTGGCTTATGATTGTCTGGATTCGATCATTCTAAAGATTTTTCTTTTTGCAAACATGTCTAGTTGCTGTCTTTCTGTCACCATTAATTCTATTTGATCAGTAACTAGTTTCTTTGTTTGTGAATTGCACGAAACCTGTCTGAACTGCTTTTGCCAAGTCAGGTGGTATATCCGCGTTCCGATGAGTGTAGGTGCTTTGCGCATGAAGATGTTGAATGAAATTTTGCATGAAGGCAAAAGTTTACTTTCTACAAATGATTCTTCGAAAGTTATTTTGAACAATCTCACTAATATTTAATCACATTATAATTAACCTTTGAATATTAGTGCATATTCATTATTTTGAGGATTAAAAACCTTCTACACTTAAAAATTAATATTGAGCTATAGAAAATTAATGTTATATGTCAAATTTCGTGATATAAGAGCACCCATAAAATTTCTTAACTGAGAGAAATATACATTGCATTAAAAATAAAAAAAATATTGATACAAGAATAAAAATAGATGAAACACACATTTAGGTAAATAGTTAACAGAATACCATGCTGATAATACCTGTTCTAATCTGACTACTGAATTTAATCTTCATTGGGAGGAGAAAGGTGAATACTCTGGAAAATAACTATTTGAGAGGATCGCGTGCCGTTGAAATTGCTTTTATGGCAGCTGAAGTTAGTTGATCATGGTAAATAATTATCCAGTCACAATAATTAAAAAATGAATATGATTATTCAATCATTATAACTATTATTAATATATGCTTATGGAAGACAGCTTCAATATTATTTAGTTACAAATATTTTTAACTCGCATTACTTAATAGAAATTGTCTCTCATTTGCATGCACTAACTACACTCATGCCCATTATCTTTACAGACCCAAATATATAATGACATTACCTAAGATCTCTGATCGCTGTATTTTATTTTTTTCAAAAACCTGGGTGTGCTTAAATATCATTATTTATTCAAAAAAGATCAAGCGGCTTCTGATATGAAAATCAAGACTTCACAACATTTCATGTGAATTAAATGCTTCACAACGGTGAACAAAATGAATATGTAAATGAAGTTTTCCAATACAACGTTTTTTTTATTTCATTTTTTAGGACTCAGAATGGTTTGTTATGGCTCCGAAGTATCATTTGGAAGATTCTGAGAAGCAGTGAATTATCATCCGTTTTGAAACAAGACAGATAATCATGGAAACAGTGAAATATGCGAATCCTTTCCATAGTCTCTATGCTATGAAAATGATTTCTGAACTTTGAAACTGTTGTAAATATTGATTGCTGTAAATGAAAAATAATTGTTGGTTATTCTCGAAATACAGCAATAACTCCCCATCATAAAAAAGATGCCGATTGGTCCACGGTTTAAGTCAAAGCTTTCAGTAGCCTTTGAATTTATTGTATCACAGAAAACTTTCGACTGAAGATTTAATGAAAGAGACCTTTATTTCAGAAAGCAAAAAAATGAAATTAAAAAAAAAATTACTGTTTTTACATCAAAGAATGAATCACTTTAATTGGTTCAGAGACTAGAGTGAGTCCCAATGGATCCTTGATCATTTTATTGTTGAACCGAGGATCAGAAGCCATTCAAAGATATGGGGATCAGAATCTTACTTAAAACTTTTCAGAATGGCAAATGGAATTGATATTACGATGATACGATACTTAGACTACCATTGAGATATTACATGAGAAATACTATTTAAACATTTTAAATACAGATTGTGTTTTTTCGTTTGCTCAAATCTTTCCGAAACGTTCCTCTCTTTAAATGTTGGACAACGAAAAGTAGAATGATTATCCTTAAAAACAATGCATACACAGTTGAATTGTATCAATTAAGTTCATGAATAATTAAAATTACTTGTTTTGTAAGATGATTTTACACAGGAATAGGCCTCATTTAAAGAGTTACTTCTCTTATTTGAGCCTTAGAGAATACATGTTTTCTCTTCCAAAAATTTCAAGAATATCGGTATTTCTCTCATATTTCAACAATTTAAGGATTTTAAATTAAGTATGACAATGGCTAAGAAATATCTTAACTGAAATGCAGACATATTCAATTGTTTCCAATTTATTTAATTATTTATATGAGCATCGACTACTGATTTTTAATTTTTGTGTTTGGATAACAATACAGAGAACAACGAATTAAACATTTGCTTAAAAGTTTTAATAGATTTCGTTTCTTCTTTAAGAGCTGTCTTTATACAAAATAATTTATTTGTTTCATTTAAATTCTCATTTTCACCAATAATTGACGAAAACTGAAGTTTAAAATTCTGAAAGTCTTGGTATTTGCTTCAAAATTTAAGAAGCGGCATCACAAGCAATCTTATGGTAATATCACTATTTGCATTTTTAAATGTCGGTATGTTATATAATTTCAATTTTAGATTAAATACTTTTTAAGTCAATCTCTATTTGATCTTGTTGATCCTCCATTTCATCCAGAATTACGAAAGAGTATTTTAAATTGATATTTTCTGTTAAATCCATATATTATTATGCACAAAGAGTCTTAATATTTAATTTCAATTCTACTAAGATCTCTAATTTAAGCTCCACAGGTATCAAGAATCTGCAGACTTTATTTTTTAAAACTCTTCTTTGACAATTCAATGAGAAATGGATTTTTCTTTATTTATAATGAACTGGTCTTCACAGACCGACAGGACCAATTTATGTTGGATAATTCAGATTTCATAAAAATGTACAGAATAAATTGTTTAACAATATATAGTTTATCTTCATAATTAGAATAGTTTAGCACCTTTGTGAAAAGATAGTAATTGATAGTCTATGGTACATGGATTGCACCAAAAATCACTCAGAGCCACAAGAAGGGCTCTAATCTCTTCACAAAGGTATTGCATGCTGAGGGGTTGGCGCTGGTGGGAAGAAACAAAATTCTTTTGGCATGTGCCAAACGCAAAATTGCTCCAAGACTAAACGTATCAAACAAGTACGAGTGTAGTTAACTAAATCCTGTATTTACTGGGTAATAAAATATTTTTGAACTTATTAAATTTTTTACGTGATTAAGAAATGTATAAGAGATAATTTGATATGCGAATTACTTGCAAATTCCTAACTGTAAAACGGAACTGTGAATAATTGATGTATTACTGTGTATCAGATAATAATACAATATGAAATACATCGATGAGGATATCTAAGTCTCTCTTTTCAAAAACTAAGAAAAAAGAATCTGTGATCTGTAAGAAAAGAGCTTAGGCTATTGAGAGCTGAATTACTTTCATTGACAGATATTTTTTCTTTGGGAAAACAGTAAAAAAAAATAACTTTTTTGAGAGATAAAAAAGAACCTAGAAAAACTGATTTTTTCCTTCACAAAATAAACAGACGAAAGTTTTTGTTCACTTAAATTTAGTCTACTTTTTCCTTACGGAGATCAAATGAAATTAAATAGCGAGGCCTTCTTTCGGGTAACAAGTAAAAAAAAGCTGATTTCTGCTTGTTCAAAGCACAATCAATGAAAAAATGGAAAAACAATCAAAACATAACTATTTGTATATAACAAATCTTTTTTTTATTTAATCAATCACTTCATGATACTTAATGAAGCAAATATATTTGATTTTTCCTACTTAATGGATTAATATGATTAACTGAAGTTATTGACTATTGGTATTATTTCCGAGTAAAATAATAAAGGAAAGCAATCATTAATTTATGCACATCATAAATTGTTTTACATATAAACATGTTAATAGATTTTATTGCTTCTAGTTTATTATAATGTAGTTACTTGTTATCTATACAGGTTTTATATGGAGAAAAATATATACCGTTCATACACCCATACAAAAGCAAAAATTACGGAATTAATCGTGGTCTTTTTTCAACTCTTTTTGCCGCATTAGTACATAATTACATTAAAAGTGTGTGCCATAAAATTGTAACTTGAATAAAAAAATCTTCTTTTTTAATTTCTGTCAGTTAAATAACATTTAAAAAATTAATTTTATCTTAAGAAATAGTATTGCAAAATTTTTATTCAGCGAGGTGACATATTGACAACTTATTGGGATTGAAAACTTCACGAAGCATATCTGAATGTTAAATGTATGTTTGGCATCACGATGTAATTGGGTAATGTTTGAAGTAACCTTTACAATATTTCTTTCATTGTTGTGTATTGAACATCAGAAAAGGAATACTGATTTTTCATATTAATTAGCAATAGAAATAAATATGATCACCGTTTTCATTTTATTTATTCTGTTGCTCTTCCCGACGCTCCTGATCGCTGGCACTAGTTCACATTGGAATTTTAGTCAG
The DNA here is from genome assembly GCA_019974015.1 of Nephila pilipes. Lineage (NCBI taxonomy): Eukaryota > Metazoa > Arthropoda > Arachnida > Araneae > Nephilidae > Nephila > Nephila pilipes. The sequence continues at coordinate 262,606 of BMAW01067850.1, read as the reverse complement.
CTTTAATGGAAATGTGTAATATTTATTTATGTAATGAAGTTTAATATTATCTTTGATTTATAGCATGTTTGCTTCTAGAAAGACATAAAATTCGAAATTTTGAATCAATCTTAGGAAATATGATATTACCTTTGATTACGATCGAATGGTATGAAGTACAGTAGTTGCCTGCTCTCTGCCGCGTTTAAAAAATAATTTTTCACCATGAATTCATAAAAATTCTAGATGAGGTCTTTAAGATGTAATTAAGAATATTGCTCTCTCATAGAATAGATGATTTTTTATTGAAGAAATCTAGTTCTATGAAAGGAAAGGTATTTACTGAAAAAATAAATGCTGGTCTTTTACTATTTTCCTACCTAAGACATAAACGTAATTTCGAAATCTAAGGTAGTTTTCTATTCTTCAAATCACAAGTTATCAGAAAAGTTAATTTTTTTAAACATCAATAAAAAATAGTTCATTAGAATTAATATCGGTCTTTTTTAAATATCTTTAGGGAATGGCATAACTTTTGTAAACTTATCGCTATCTTTATACAATTCTTTTGTTTCATTTTAAAAATTGATCTCAAACCAAATTTTTCAGCTTTTATTACCTATGACCTTTTGGTTGAATCGTTGCCTTAATATTAGAAAAGAGCACTAAAACTTCATTCAGTGTTAGATAGCGTTTCCTTTTGAGGATTTTGCTATCATCATAGTAAATGACCAATTATTAACAAAATTTAGGATATTTTTCCTGACGCATAATGTAGCACTTTATAATGGACGTTATAATTTTTGTGTGTGTTTTTGGTAAAGTTTTTTAATGGAAGTTTGTTAGTTATACTATCTAACGGAAAAAAATATATTTAGAATTTTTTTTCATCTTTAGGTCTTATAAGGTTTGATTGGAACCATGTTTGTTTAGATATATTTAACACACCTTACAAGATAATACACTACTGACCACGAAAAATGTTGTACCATAAATGTAACTACTAACCACGAAAATTTTCAATGTGCGTATATTTAGTATGTTTTCGTAGAAGAATACGAGCATTAATCGAGCACGTTTCTCAGTTTGACTGAGAAAGAACCGTTGTCTAAAGATATTGCGGTTTACATTTTTGAGAAATTAGTGATCTTTTCGTACGTAATTAAGGAAAGTGATGAGGAACTGTAATCGAGAAGGAGGGGACGACTGACCGATGGTACCGATAACCCAGTCTCGTCGCACCTCTAACAGTGACGATAGGCACGTTGTGAGTATGACAGTAATAGATCTATCTCCTACATCAGGAACCACATCACAAAAAATATGGTCTGTTGCACAACAATCTGTGTCTGAACGTAGCATTCGACGTCATTTGCAGCAGAGTGGAACACCCTCAAGGCGTCCATTGTTAGATTATATTTGTCTCAAAACCACAGATGTTTGCGTCTGCAATGATGCTTCGAATGGTGGGCATGGACTACCGAATGACACAACATTGTCTTTTCAATTACTCGCATTTCTACCTGCAGCATCACGATGGTCGGATTAGAGTCTGGAGACACAATGGAGAAATGTTGCTTAACTTTAGCCTCACACATTGTCGTACTGATCCTGTACCCAATATTTTAATTCAGGATGGTATTGGATTATACTCCTGCAATTCCCCTCCCCCTAGTACTATTGTTGCTACACTGATTTGCTAACACTATATCTCTTAGGGTTGGAATCTGTTGTCTTCCCTTTCATTAAGAGATTTCTTCGGCCACATTCTAATAGGTTATGCGACAGCACGTTGCACGCAATGTTCAAGATTTCCTCTTTGCCCACCAAATTGCATTGCTACATTGTCCTATCTGTTTTTTCAATCTAACACCTATCGAACACGTCTTATTGATTATGAGGATGAATGGGTCGGGATACACCAGATCAACTTTGGCAGTGCGGAGGCAGCAAGAGATGCCATACCCCAACAAGACATCCAAAGCTTCTCTCATTCAATGCCGAAGGTGTAGCCATTATCGGAAGGATTATTGCCAGTGTTGTTGCAGTAACACTCAATACTGCAATATTGATCAATCTTCCCCACCTTGGAGAAAGTAGTATTTTTAACCATTTCATCTTTGTATTGTGTATCATTTCTCTAAGATATTTGGCCTTGACATGTACATAACACTTACTTTTATATTCAAAATGCTGTTTTTAAGTAACTTGTTTGCTCAGTAATTGTATGAATTAAGAATTGTGATACACTAAAATAAGAAATTAAAAAAAGATTTATTACGTCAAGTAGATAGCTTAAAGACATCAAATTAAAAATATTTTCAGTTTCTATTGAAATTGTGCTTTCTTAATACTAGTGAAGACTTGGTATCCAAGTGGTCATGGTCACAAAATCTTGGCCGGTGTCATTTCGAAGAGTTATGTATTTGAATCCTGATGCCAATAAAGATCCACTGTGCAACGGGACTGATGCAAGCTAAATCTATCAAAATTCCGTCCACCCTTGAAGTGGAGTCGAAGTTTGGAGAAGGATGTGCCAAGCTCCGGTATCGTCCTCGTCTCTTGATAGAGGTTTAGAATTAAGCGGTCCGTCGTCAGTAACTCTCGTGTTGCTTTTAGTTGGGACGTTAATAATCAAATCCTTAACACTAGTTGTTAAACAGGTTTTTTTTTCTTGTGATACCTCGAAACTTTAGTAAGAATGGTATGAATTAAGTGATAATATTTTTGAAAAAAAAAAAAAAAAAAAACGAAAACAAATTATTAACTTAATAAGAAATAAAATAAATATGAATTTATTCAATCAACTTATAAGCCATGAAACAATTTGCATACGTATTAAGCAAATTTCAGTTAAATACATCAGTGTACAAATAAAATAAATCTCAAATTAAAGAAAAGCTCAAGTAGCGCTGTAGAGGTTTTTTGGTCTTATTTTCTGAACAAGGATTAACCAAGTGTTGACTAGAAGTATCATAGAGCTTTCAGTCTCTATGGAGATAATTTTTTTTTCACTTACTCCAGGGTCCTCGAATAGAAAATCTTTGATGAGATTACCCGAAGCCTCAGTTCTAAACATATCGTACGAAAGTTAAGACGAACAATGTTGCATTTTCTTTGCTATGAAGGAAAATATATGTGTTGCGGTGGAAAGAAAATTCTTTTAGAGTTTATTGGTTTAGTATAATAAATTAGTAAAAGTTAATTATATTTATTTTAAGCGAGTGTTGAAAGTTAATTATTTTTTTATTGTTTCGAGAAATGAAAACATATTTTTGTCAAAGATATTAATGATACAAATATATTAATGCACTCTTATAAATAAAAATATATAATAAGACAATTTGCATTTCTTATGAGTATTTAATAAGTAATAACTTGAAGTGAGTAAATAACTTGAATTCAATAAAAGTAGCAATTTATTAATTTTCCTTCATTTTTGCCATATCTATAAAATATGTTGATAAAATGCTAATGCTTATATATGGGTTTTATTTTCCACAGTAAATTTTGATGCCGAACAGCAAAGATTATTAATTTTCTGAAATGAAATATGTTAATAAAAAGTAAACAATATGTTAAAAAAATTCCCTTTCTTGGGGATGTACGTGTGAAAACGGTCTAACAAAGAGAATAATAGAAAATGACGCTTTATTCACCAATATTTAGGAAAAGTACAATACAGGCACCAAAACTTAGACAGAACATCACGATCAGGAAACACGGCACTAGTATACTCAACAGGAACCAAAACAGTACAAGTCAGCAACACAGATACAAAACAGCCCTTGTAATGACAGTCAATAAAGTTCAGTTCAACAGCTTACTATTTTGCACTACGGACAAATCCCCAAAGTAATTCCGCACGGATTCCGAAAGTTTTCGATAGTTCCGGCAGATTCAGGCTGTTTCTCCCTCGGTCAATTCCAATAGCTTCACCCGACCATTTACCAACTGATTCGATTAGGCCTCGCACTTTTCCAAATTTATCGCTGTTTTTAACAGGTGTGTCGTCATAGAAAAGATTCAGGAAAACTTTATAACATTCACCGTAATTGATATTTCACGAAAATTCCTGCATTTCTGAGAACCTTTATTTTTCACCAAAGTCTCCAAATATCTCACCAAAATGTCAAAATTGTCAATAAATCTGACTCCAAGATTGGGGGATTAGTGCTTAAGTTTTCTTTGGTGATCGAAAAAAAAAATTTTTTTTATTTTTGGAGATATGTTGCAGGGAAGCGTCATTGATGGTTCATAACAATATTATTTTTAAGCAAAAAAAAAAAAAAAAAAAAAAAAAGAGGGTGGTTCAAAATGTGCCGATGATGGATGATAAATGAAGTTTCTAAGGAAAGTTAGAGGAAAAATGTTTTCTACTCTCCGTTAAATGGCGTAAAAATAAGTGTGACGCTGATTCATAGATTAGTTTCATTCATAGGTTAGTTAACTTTGATTGCTGATATGATTTTTTGAAAAATTTAATTTCGGCATGCCGAGGAGTCATTCCGCACGGAGTTATCCCCATCGATCTGACATGGATTCATCATTATATAACAAAAGCCCAGCTACAGTGAAAATAGTGAATCTACTCGAAAGAAGGCAAACATTTAAGGTGATGAGTATTTGAGAAGGTTGTTATACTTATATATGAACTTCTTAGAAAAATAAAATAAGGCCAACTGACAATACTACAGAGAGTTTGTCCATTTCTAGCATTGAAAATTTTTTGAATCACCCTTGTATTCTAAATGGTTATTGCTCATGTAAAATAACATTAAAAGGGAATTTTTGCAATTGAAAGACACTTTATATAGTTGTAATATTGTTATATTTGATACTTTTAATAACTTTTATAGATCTATTTTAAAATATGGTGAATCAATAAAAAAGTAATTTAACTTACTATGTATATTTTATTGAAATTCAAAGAAAAGAATTTCCGTTATTAGTTTGAATGTACTATCATATAACGACAAAAGCAATCGAAAATTTTTTTTATTGTTTTTTCTCAGTTGCTTCAGTTCCTTTTTAGCCAACATAGATAACCAATGGGATATTGTGAAAATTCTTACTTTTTCTCAATACACTTTACAACCGATTTTGAGACATTTCAGCAGTTTTAATCTTTAATATGAATTCTTATCAAAAAACAATCTAGATTGGGAATAAAATAGTAAAATTAATTAAATAATAATAAAATACATGAACAGCTATAAATACAGAGAGATGAGAAGCCTGGAGGAATATTTTGGAATCTGCTGATGGCTTCTACGGAGGAATCTGTCGGTAGCTTGGTGGAGTGAACCTGTCTAGAAGCAGTCTGAATATGCCTGGGCTGCCGGAAAGTGTCGGAGTCTATCTTGGAAGTGCAAAGCATTACTTTAGATATTTGATCGCGGTGTGTACTAGTAAACTGATGAGCTGAGCGTTATATAAAGTTATATGGTGCTGCTAGTATCTGTATTGCTGATCTGTAAAAGTGCTGGTTTTGTTCCTGTTGTGTCGCTAATCTGTATAACTGCTGTATTTCCTAATTGTTCTGTTTGTACAAATTCTGCTACCTGTACCTATCATGTATTTCCTGAATATTTGTGAATAAAAGGTTAAATACTATTATCCTCCTTGTTGGACTGTTTTCACTTTACATGGAAGATATATTTTTGTAATAGTATTATCATGCGTTACATCTCGAAATACGTTTTAGGCAGATCTCGTGAAATCATTTAGTGAAGTATGCAAGCCAAAAGTTGATATAACAAATTCATACAATTTATAAAAGTAAGAAAAACTGTTTAATTTCTACTTTCCTCCTCAGAATCAACATAGAAAAGACCATTTTAAATCAAATGAAAACTTTGATCTTTCGCCAATCTGAAACATCTTTATTAAGGATAACAAAACTTATTTTTAATATTTTTATTTGAATATCGATAGTTGATGCAAACTCTACGGATTATTCTTTTCTGAGCCTTCTACCTGTAGCATCATGTGTTGAATAATTCACTTGATCACCATATATTTACTTTGGTTTTCACATGCTAATTGTCATAGTGCCTAGATAAACATGTATTTATCATCCAATACATATAGTGCATTCTGTAAGTCGATTCTTTTTCTTTGATGCGAATACTCTGCAACTTAGTTCTGAATTTGAAATTGGTTAAATGACTCAAATTTTTCGGAATTAGGATTGCGTGGAAAGCAAAGCAGTAGATTTGTACATGCATAGCTAACCCATTGTTTCTCTGTTCATTATCGTCTCATTTTGTATCTATTTAACTAATAACCTACAAAAATAATTTCTTTCTTTTTATCGTGATTTTGATACACCATTTTATTTATTATGATGTTTATTTATGATATCAATTTCATAATAGTTTCATACGCTTTTAAGAACATTATATCAATTCAAATGAGGAATTTATCAAAAACAACAGAAGAAAAATATCAGAGAATTATCCCTGATTCTCAATAATAATATTTTTAAAGATAATTTGAGAGCGAACCAGGTTTTAGTGAACAGAATCATATATTTGTGTGTTCTTGATCCAGAATATAAGCAAACAAAGAAAAGTAATAATTACTTCATTAAATCAAACAAAGCGATGAAGAACAAATGTCTTTTCCTTGTAATTTACGAAAAAAGAGGCACAGGCAAAGAGATCAAACTAGTTAGAAAAGTCAACATTTAGTTATAGCATTAACGCTGCGAATGTTAGAAGTCTCAAATATAAGATCAAATACATGTATTCATGCAGCAGTGTTAATAATCAATTCTTCACAAAATGAACTTAAAATTTTCAAAAATTAGAAAAACTAGTACAAATGCCTTTCAACAAATTCAGAAAAACTTTAGAATATTCCAGCCAGCTTAATTTAAAATCTGATGCACACAAAACATCTAAAACCTGTTTCCAAATAAAAATGATGTTAGATGCTTGAGTTGGGTCATATATTAGAACACCATCGATGATAATACAAGTAATTGTCTGACATAGTCAATACAGAGAGAAGATAGTGAAGACAAAGAGCATAAATAGTGTCATATATCCATAAAAGGCATTTTTGGGAGTCAGGTTGGGAATGCTGGAGGCAGTGTGTGATCGGCTGAATGGTTGAACAGCTGTTAGCCACATCACATAGTTGCGCTTGTCACTGCTGATTGTACAAGTTCTAATTTTAGTAATTTGAGTTGAGAAACATGTACTGATCATAAGAATATGACAAATCCCAACATCATTATATTTAACCATTCACTGTCATTCTTTCATTATTAAACTTTCTGATTAATGAACCAAATAAATTATGAAGAATAGTCTCAATTACTTTTAAGTTGTGTGAATTATACATCTTTTTGTTTAAGGTATATTTTCAGTATATACTGATTTTAATCCTTGACAATTATCTAGAATCATTTTCTTTGCATTTTCTACAACAATGGTGTTAATGATTCATTTGTTTTATGAAATTCTCCCTCTATTCTAAACTCATGTTATCGACTCAAATCGACTATTTTAACTTCTTCTCCAGTTCATCTGTGAATTGCCATGTGCATGTTGAAAGTTATCTTCTTTAACTGCACTGTGATCCAAAGCTCTTTAAATCTTCCAAATTTTAACTTTCTCTAAGCCATATCCACCGTCAAAATAGTTTGTTGGAC
>BMAW01067850.1:219144-246808 GCA_019974015.1 Nephila pilipes | reverse complement strand
ATCTGTGATTTGTAAATACTTATGGAAAATGATTGATATTTAGACGTTTATTCTTCCAAAAAATTCTATTAAATGCAGTTCATTCAAGTAATATTTCGTAAAGTACAAACATTTTTTTTCATATGAAGTATACCAAATAACATGTCGGAAACGTTGCTTTTGCAGAACTTACTGTTTCTTTGTTCACACAACAATACGAAAATATAATGACATCATTAAGCACAAATTATTCTTAAAAGAGCTCCATTGTTATGTAGAAACCATTGTTAGCATTTTGGGCTGAAAAACGTTAGTCTCATTTGAGAACATAAATGAGGTTTAAGAATTAAATCATCAAACATTAATCGGATACAATTTCTCACATTATATTGAAAAATCAAATACTTCAAGAAATACTCATTTTACTCTTAGTATTTTCCTTTGATGTACTTAGTATAATTTAAAATTGAATTAAAATAGCAAAAACATTACTTGTACAAAGTTAATTTCTTAATTTTTTTTAAATATACATTAAATAACATTTCGATTTCTTTTTTAAATTTTTAACTGAGCCATGATATTGGACAAGTTGAGGGTTAAATAAATATGTTTTATGTAACAGAGATTTCAAAGAAAACGATCGTTTTATGGAAATATTTTGTTCTTCACACTTTAAAGATTTTGAAATAAATTTTAAGTAATTCAATTCTTCTTTAAATATTTCAGTCAAATTAATAATACATTTACATTTATGTTGCTAAACGAAATTTTATTTGGGTCATATTTAAGTTCTTGCATTTTCCATTGAAAACAAAAAGGTGCTAAATTTCTAATAGGATTATCACATGATGAGGGTCACCAATTTCACGCATTCATCGCGTTTTGATAATGCTTTTCAATTTTACTCGTTACACTTGTTAATTTTCAATTAAAAATGAAAAAAAAACCCTATTAGGTTTTATATAAAAAGAATGAGATGAGAGAAAAGAAAATAAATTTTGAAATAATAATTACATATTATTTGATTATATTTAAGAATGCGACATTGATGATATTCGGAGAGAATCCTTAACTTCGTCTTGCTCTTTTTATTTTACATATTTTTTTCCAATTTACCTTTCACAGCAAATAAATGACTAAACGAATAATTGTATAAGTTTAAATTTTTATTTAAATGTATTTAAAAGTTGAGACACTTAATATTAATGAACACCAGATTACAGCACAATATTATGTTTGGGAAAATAAATTAGCAGCAGAGTAGTATCAGTAAGTATTGAATCGTGTTTTGTGTCAGTCATTATGTTAATTTATCTAATTGTTTTGCTCATTTAGTCATTTTTCAGTCTTAGTTGATTTGTTTTGCTAGCGTTAGATAGCCTTTGAAACCTTTCTTACTCGAAGTGAGTACAAGCAAAAACAGTAAAGTAACGTAATGTATTCACGAAACGTATTGTGGTTGAATAAACAACCTCAATAACTTCATCTATGTGTGCGGCAAATTTACTAAGCCCAAAGAAAGCCAATCACCAAATTAGTTAAGAAAGTATATGAACTGATTGTTTTTAGTTGTGTTCTTGGTGATACGGATAAAAATAGTACCTTATATTTCATGAATAACATTTTACGACTAAATTTACTGAAATGATAAAAATAAACTGCAAAAACATGTCATTTGTTGTCCCAATGTCTTGGAGAAAGCAAAAAAATCATTTTAATGATTTAATCATTGTTATTTTTTATTATTAATATAACAGAGCCTTTGAATGAAACGAAATATACGATCAAACCTCACAATGTTCCCTTAGCACTTAAACCTGTGCCCCTCTCTCTCATTCATTAGGAAAGTTTCTTGCTCATAATCTGAAAATAACTGAACAGGGACCAGATGAAAGTGAAAGCGAAAATGGACAACATATTAAAGAGTACATTTCTAAATCTCATATCATGTCACTTCACACCTGATAGAATAAAGAAAATTGATTGGTTTGGTCCGTGATTTGAAACTATCTGAGCAGAAAGTAGAACTATTAGGCTCGAGACTCCAACAATGGAATATATTAATTAAAGTTACAAATATTTCCATATTTAGAACAAGAAACAGGATTTTATGAGAATTTTTTTAAATGAAAAATTCCCCGTATACTTGCACAAATATGGATAGCTCGATAGGTTTTCTAGATAATGAGTAATTTAAAGATGAGAGAATTTTTGTAGATTCTTTTAAAACGCTTCTCAAAGCAGTGCTACTGCATGACAACAACAAACTTCATTTAGTACCTTTGGCTCATGCAATGGACTTGCGTGAAACATAAAATCATGGTTTTGCTTCTCGAAGGATTCAAATATAAAAATCATGTACACATTTACAGTAATTTATAAGTTGTTACCATGCTCAATGGATGACAAAGCCGTTTCGTAAAATGTTGCTGTTTTTTTATGTTTATGAAACAACCGTGACACAAAACATAAACTATAACTTCAAACACTGACATGGGAGGAAATCATATGCGATTGAAGAGTAAAATTTGTTAAATGTTAGTTGAGCTGAGTAAGATCTTTTAGCCTCTACTTCATATAAAATTAGAGCTGATGAAGATTTTTGTCTGGCTTTTAATAAAGAAGACCAAAGTTTCAGATTTTGAGGGAGATGTTTCCAAAATTGAAGGAAATAAAGTTGAAAGAATATATTTGCATTGGGGCACAAATACAGAAATAGGTGAAACGTTTGATTCTAAGCACACAAATTTATAGTTAGCTTATCATAATCTTTTAAAGCTATTGTTCTGGTAACAGAAACGATGAAGATTATATTGTTGTAGTAACTGATTTAACTATTAGACAACGACAAAAATACGGTGTATAGAATATCATTAAAAATTTACTTTCTGAATTCACCAATAGACTTTCCCCCAAACAATTTGGGAACAGTAAGTCATGAACAAGGGGAACGTGTTCACCAATATATTCCTATCATGGAGCATTGTTATGAGTAGCGCTGGGACGCTGCAATGACGAGCGATTATTATTAGTTTCTATTTAGGAAGACTGGGGAGATACAATGCGAAAGAAAAGCTTCATCATCAGCCAAATCAAATTGATATTAGGTGTTGTATATATTAACACTGTATATTTTGTGCCTTGTTAAGTTTTTTTTGTTTAATTGTTTATTTTTTTTAATTGTTATCAAGTAAACAGTGTTATATTATGTTCATAAATATCTTTTATTGTTACATTTACATCACTCTTTTTTTTAAAAAAAATGCAACGGGACTCAAAAAATATAAATTTTCACTAAATTCAGCATCCAATTCTTACTTAATTGCATACATTTATGAACCAGATGCAAAAGAAAAAACTGAAATTTATTAAGTAATGTAATAGTTCTATATTTAATACGTTGACATTTAGTTAAGTCGTTTCTTAGGCAATGTTTACTATCCATGTTTTTAAGCTTTATGCGTTATTTCAGCAAATTTTAATGTATCAACTTTGGCTCCCCATAGTATCATAATAAGAACTGAGCAATACAGGTATTCATGAACTCTAAAATACTTTAAAATAAACTAAGACAGTGTAAAATGATTTTAAGATATTGTTTTGGATATAGAAAATTTACACAAAGAAACTCTATTAGGTATATTATAATTCCCTTTTAATAAAATTTTGATGTTTGAATAAATGTTGCTCTGGAGGCAATTTTCTCCCCGCTACGTCATATAGATAAAGGAATTGTATTGAGCTTCGTTTTTATTTCTTTCCCAGCTCGGTCGTAATTACTTTTTGAAGCGAAGCTTTCATCCGTTCTCCAGAATGCATTTGAAATGCTTGGCTTAGAAGGAGCTTTTGAAAGCATATTACTTAAAAAAAACTTATGGTTCTGTCTGGGTTTTCATTTTATTGGTCTCAAATATAATCTTTTCTCAAAAGGCAATGTTTTTTTTTTAATTCTGAAGTCTTCAAATATATTCATACATTTAAAAAAAAATACATGTGTTTACCCTACTTGTACGTGCTGGCTGGTTCTTATGCATAATTTTCATTTATTCGCGAAGACAGGTGATCTGTATTATTATTGAAACTTGGATGTTTTAAAATGCAAGAGATGGTATCTTTAAACTTAAATATTTAGATTCAGAAAATAGTATTCACTTCTTGTATGTATGAGACATGTGATAACTAATGGTCTATAAATACTGCAATGTACTTATACTGTATTAAAAATATTTTAAATATTTTTAGCAATTTACGAGCATGATTTATTTTAATATCAGAGTTTTTGAGTAATAATTGAAATATTAATTTCACACAAAAAATATTTTTTACTGAAAATTTTCTAAATTTATGTATAAATATAAATTTTAATTTTTAAAACAGAGCATTTTTTTTTATAATCGGATCCATTCTTTAGATAAAACGTATTACAAGAGCGTAAAATTAATCAGAAAATACGTTTAATTTATTTGCTAGTAACAACTTGTAACTACATTACAATTTTTTTAATAGATGCTGAGTAAGTTAAGAAGACGAATAAGAATTCCATAACTAGCATTATAAAAAATTTGTAATGTTTTACATATTAGTGCATTCGAATTTCATTAGTTTATAGCACAATAGCATTACTTTAAAAATGTAGTTAGTTGTTATTACTCTTTGAATATGACTCTGCTCTTCAATAACTAAAATATAAAAGGAGTTTCAATTGTTTCTGAGGAATTTTAAAATCCAAAAAAATATTCTTAAGTTTAGGTTGTAAAAACTAGAATTTCTACATTGTGGCGTGTTTGTTCGTTATTTTGATATAAAAGAGAACGAGAGAATTATGTAGCCAAATATAAATATTTTATTTAGTAAATTATAAAATAAGTGAATATTTGTATGCATGTTATTTTAAATGTCATATCACTGAAGCTTAATACAAGTACATTTATTTTATTAGTATTTTATGCATTTAAAACCGAATAAAAATTCGGAAAAAGCAAAAAAACCTATTTTATTTTGTTCATTCATGAATTAACTTCAATAACTGATTTAGTCTGAAGGAATTAAAAATGATAATAAGGGAAGATTTCATAGTCGTTTTGAATAATCTTTGAAATTCTTTTAAATTCCATTTTATTCAAAAATGTTCAACTCATTTTTTGTCATAACTTCTATTCCACCTAGAAACTGAAAATAAATTGTAAGCATTTTCCTCAATATATATATTTGCTTTTCACGTTAAATAATAACATAGGGCTTTGTTACAAGCATGTTATTTACTTTCAAAATAATAAAATTATCTTATTGTTTTGGATTTAAAATATGATATGAAATATACCATAAATATCTCGAATTCTATTCTTCTACTTAAAAAAAAAACAAGTCTATTTGTCTTCTAAAACAAGTCAAGGAAATTTTTATTTAAAATAAATTTTATCATGTTGCAAATTAAAATATCATTCAGGAATATGGAACGTCAGATTATGATTATTCCATCTATATCATATCTTGTGTACACACACACAAATTTATTTGTAATCATGCAGTTGAAATTGCGTGTTCCTATTAAGATCTTTCTTTCTCTCTCTCTCTCTCTCACACACACGCACGCATGCACGCACGCACGCACACACGCACACGCACACACAACACACACGCGTGTACAGAAATTATCATTATATTCCCAAAAATAATATCTAAAGATGTAATCCATATTTGCGGGAAATGTATGAAAGACAAGCCTAATAAGCATAATCTAATCAACGATGATCAAATAGTTTCTGATATGCAAATTAAGTAGTCACGTCATTCGATGGTGTATCAAGCGTTTTACACAAAGTGAATATCTAAAATATTAAAGTAAATTTTTGCAATATTGCATATGATTTTGATGCATAAGGACTCAAAAGGGTTTGTTATGGATCCCAAATATCATTTGGACGAATTTGGGATGTAGTGAATTATCGGTCTCTTAGAAGAAAGGCATAAAATGACTCAAGCAACGAGATAAGTGAATATTTTTGGACAGACAATGTCTACACTACGGAAACAGTTTCAGCTTTCTGAAACTGCTGCAAGGAGGTCTGGTTAAAATCGTAAACAAAAAACCACTTTTTTTCAATATTGATATGAGGCAATAATTTCTCGTATTGTCAGGTCTATCGCCTGACAGTTAAGTTCGTTCAGTTTGCAGCTACCACTGGATCTGTTGTATGACGGCAAACTGTTCGCAGAAGACTTATTGAAAACGGAAAGTTAAAGGTATGTGTTTCCTTGTCTTCAGGTTAAACTTAAATGTAGAGCTGAAGTTTGGTTTAGAATCTAATTCTAACGATTATTATGTCTGGCAGGAGTAAGGAACACGAAATTTTCCTTCGAACATTTTGAAATGTATTCATTTCTGTAGTGGAAGTGTGATATAATATGGAGAGAAACAATGATGAATCGGCGCACGTCTTTACATATTTTCTACAGAGAATCTATGTTAAGTTATGGATATTAGAATGAGGCTATAGAGTTTCAGGAGTAATTTGAAACTAATAATTAGGACTTCTGACTTATAATCCTGTAATACAAATATTTATAATAATGTATTTTAATTATTTATAAATATGTATTTTAGTTATTTATAAATATGTATTATTCTTGCTTATAAATATAATTACAAATAATTAAAACCATTTATTATTAAATATTGCAATTTGTTCTATATAATTACTTTATAATCTTCACATTATCATTTAATAACGATAAATTTCTACCAACCAATTTTCATGCGCGTATTAACTAACAACTCTCACTCTAGCTATAAAACCACCACTAAGTAGAATTATGCGCGTAATGCTAGTATCAAGAATTCCTTTTAATTGCTGAGTCAACAAATTTTTGGGACATTATTTTCCTATTCACAGTTATAAAAGTCTTCGCTGGCCGTTGGCCCCTCTCTTTTTTTTGCATTTTATTTCGCTTTACTATCATGTTGTATTTTTCACTGCTTAAGTTTCCACTGTTTGAAAACTACTCCTTTGTTTAACATGTGCTTGCATCAGAGTTAAAATTTCTTCTTTATATTCATTCTACAAGAGGATTGAATCTCCCTCAACCAACATTTCGACTACATTCCGAAATAGGTTTTAGCTTCTTCATACATGATAGAGAGTGAGAGAGATGTCTTTTAATCTCATTGAAGATGTTTATTGGGTTTCGTTATAGTAAAATTGGTACGTTTTTGTTGGGTGTTAAAAAGAGAAAGTATGTCTAAAAAGAAAAAGAAGGTTAAAGAAAAAAAGTGATAATGTGGGTTCATCACAATTTCCCTCATTGCAAAACTGGACACCTGGAAATGCCTTTCCTGATGTTCAGCCCGGCGAAGAAAGTTAATGATGTAGTGAAAATAAAAATACTTGAATAAAATATGTATAAAAACATGACAAGGTTTTTCTAATTTTTTTT
Source organism: Nephila pilipes (assembly GCA_019974015.1). Taxonomy (NCBI): domain Eukaryota; kingdom Metazoa; phylum Arthropoda; class Arachnida; order Araneae; family Nephilidae; genus Nephila; species Nephila pilipes. The sequence continues at coordinate 239,395 of BMAW01067850.1, read as the reverse complement.
TTTCAAAACATATAAATTAGTTACGAAGAAAACATCAAAGTAACATCTTGGTTAGTATTACAGTTATTCTCTCGTGCTCATGCTCTCCAATATACATTCTGCTTTTCAACTTTAACCTGCTTTTCAACTTCAAAAAATACCTTCTTATATAGCCACTTTGAAATATCCAATTGGTTAGTTTCTGTATACGTCTGGATTTGACGTCATAAAGATGGAGTTATGGGAATTTGCGTTACAGACTTCCAACAAAATTGTTGTACCTATTTCAATAAAGTTAAAAGTGTTAGAAACCACTCAAAATCAATTTGAGCATCCTGAAATTCAAAAACGTTTAATTTAATTACACCTGCATATTAATGTTTTGGTACTAGTAATATATATTTCAAAATTTGTAAGATATTGTGATGTATGTTAAATTAATAAGAAAAAAGAGAACAAAAAGGTGTGGATTGTCACAAGTTGTTCTCCAAACTGATAAATAATTTAAGTGCACTTCAACTGATTTGGCGAATTTAATTATTACAGTCCAGCAAGTGAGTGTTTTCATTTTAATTGATCATGCCGTCAGATATTTTTGAGTATTTGATTCAAAAAGTAAAACTAACGAAGATTTATACAAAATGTCTGTAACAAGTAAATCAAATTCTAATTGTCAAAAATTGTTTATTGACTGTCATGATTCTTTAAAAGCTACACAATTTAAAAGAGTTTTAAGAACTTCATTGTAAAAAAATTACTTGCTTCTTCTCATCATCCTCAAACTAAATTAAAATTCGAAAGAGTCAATAAATCTATAATTATTAGATTAAAATGTTATAAGTAAATGAAGTTGCTTCTTCTAATATACATTAGATTAAAATTCTAATTGATGTAATAAATGAATATAATAATATTCCTCATTCTATAACTAAATTTTCTCCTGCATATTTAACAGTTGGTACTCTACCCCTTAAAACTCCTATAGAGTTTTTACTATTCTCCAGTTGAGAAAACATGTAGACTAGTATAAGAGAGAACTATTGAAAATAGTAAGAAAAATAAAACTCATTATGATGCAACTTCATTGATAGAAAATTTAAACCTGGTGACATAATTTATGAAGAATTTCCTTATACAAATATGTAAATTAAGTTGGATATGACACTTTGTTAGAAATATTTTTGAACTTTATATAATTTTTGAGACAATGAAATCTTTGTTGTTTCTTAATTCAAATAATCAAAGAAAAATGATAGATATAATGTTTTGTTGTAATTGAAAATCAAAATATGTATTTGTTGAAATGAAAGCATATTTTAAAGATGTTTAATTGTCAATGGTAATTGAATTTTAAAAAATGATTGGTTTTGAAATGAAAAAATGTCTGGTTTGTATCATTTCTTTGGAGAACTGCGCTGAAGGAAAATATAAGGCATAGATAATATGTAAATGATAAATAAATAATAATAATAATATAACAAAAATTTTATGAAGTTTTTTTTTGACACACAAGTATGGCTAGGTTTGTCAAGAACTAACCGTGCTTCTCCTGCTAACTAGACCAGTGAAAGAATAGAATGAAAACAAATTTTAATAAATGGTTTCGAACTTAATTGAAAATTGGGTTACATGTGTTGTTTACAATATTATATTTGCTAGCTTGTGAACACATCTTATTTTTAATATCTGAAAGCAAGCGATTATAAGCCATAATCTTGGTAAAATTCATCTTTATACATTGAATGATATTTTATTACGTATAATTCTCATTAAAAAATATGATACAAAATATACTTGAAATCTTACTGTTCAAGAAACTGTGATGTTCAGCTGCAAAATAATTTTATTTAACACAAATCAAGGTTAAACTTTTAAGACGCAATATAAATGTTAAATATCTTAAAAGAAAAATTATTATGAATGTTATATTTGAAAGTATATCAATACTGTTCTGAATGCTGCTGCTGTTTCTTTCAGTTCAAGAACAATAAGGAGAATATTAACATATGTTGGATTAAGAAGTAGAATTCCATGAATAAAGCCTTATTTAAATTTACACAGCGCAAAAATGGTTACAGTGAGTAAAGGAACACATTAATTGGACAGATGATCAGTCGTCACAAGTTATAAAAAGCGATGAAACTAAGATATCGTTATTCGGCTGTGATGGGCAAAAATATGTAAGACGTAGAATAAGAAAAGAGCTACATCCTGTCTGCATTCAGACAACAGTGAAGAACTCACTTTGTGCTATGATTTGGTCATGCATGTCAGCAAATGGTACTGGTCGCCTTCATGTCATCGATAAGACACTGAATGCTCGAAAGTACTTTGACACTGTTCTTGAATCAAAACTTCTTTCCTAATATTGCTTCATTTATTTTCCAACAGGATTCTGCTCTTTGCCACACAGCAAAATTATAGAAAGATGGGCTTCGTACAAAGAGCATTGAATTGTTGACCTGACCAGGAAACAGTCCTGATCTAAATTCTATCGAAAACTTACCGTTTTAAGAGTCTTGTTCATATGAGGCACTCATCAAATAAAAGGGAACTAATTGAAGCTATAATTATTTCATGGCATCATGTAATGACGAAGCAAGAGTTTAAAACTATCGTCAGCTCAACGAAACATCGATGTGAAGCTGTAATACAAAATTATAAGGCTACCCTACTAAGTACAGATAATTCACTACAATCATCAATATCTTATGTATATAGATAATTATTGCTGCTGAACTCTTTGTGTATTGCAAATATTTGAGTTTTGTTTTTCTATTGAATTCAGTATTATATTGCCTTTAAAAAAATATATACGACATTGCATTTTTTGAAACATAACCTTTTCTATACTCATACAAAGTTAAAAAAAAATGTAAAAGTTTTGAAAAGTGTCCACAATTTGTGCACTACCGTATATATATATATCAACTTAATTCTAACATAAATTGGTGATGCTCCGTGTATTCATGCGTGAAAAGTCTATGACAGTAGCTTTACTTCTTCACCAGATATGTCCTGTAACCACTGTTGCTTTTTAAAGGCGTCCACTAACATTTACCTTTTATTTCGCATAACGTGATAGCTTTCAACTGTAGTAGCACTTACTAGCGATGAGTTGGTTACCATTTTTAGCCATGTTCTGGGTGATGAGTCTCCTTTCAATTCCACAACTGGCCATCCAAGCCCTGGTTTCGTACTCAGTAATCATCTAAAAATCAATTTTTATCTGAACAAATAAACAAAACCTATAATAATGCGGAGAAATATACAGAAAAATTTGCTCATAATTGCTTAGAAATCTTGTGCCCAAGGATTCCTTTGATCAAGGCAGTAGTTGTTCGTTGTTGTCCGTCATAATTTCCTGTCTTTTCCACTTTATATCTATCAGTGGGATGAACAGACTTTATTTTATGTGACCCTTAAAATTTCGGTCTGAGCTTGAGACTTCTATCGAATTGTATGCTCTGAATGACGATAATATCACCAACTTGATATCTCGTAGTATCTTCCTTTTCTTACCGTAGATCCTCCTGTTTGCGATTTGAATTCGAAGGATATTCCATTTTGTTTCTTCCCCATTTTCACAGCGTTTTTCCTTCAGGGTGTCTATTTACTTTTCCAATATTTTCCAATCTTCTTTGTTTTTCATTTTGACCCCATCAAGTACCCGAAAGGAAATTTCCTAGTGGTTCTACTTCCTGTGATACTGATGGCTTTCTGTATAGCTGCAAAATGTTTATAACATTTTATGAGATCTTCAATTCAAAGTTTAGCAAGAACAGAAATCAGAATTGTGTGAATTCTTTTCATTAGGTCTTCTTCAAGTTATTAGATAGCTTAATATAATAGATCTCCTTTATTTCTAAAAATAAAATATACATAGTGATTTTTAGAATGAAAATGATGAAAACAATTCAATACCTTTCTCTGTACGTCGATATATATATATATATATATATATATATATATATATATATATATATATATATCGACCGGTACATTTTGCCAGTCAGTGAAGTGAAAGATAATATATTTTTCACACATTTAGTAATATTTACTGTACAATATAATTTCCGTCGAGGATTGTTCTATAAGAATTCCAGATGGATGCCTCGTGAGTTAAGTGAGAAATATTTGCTTTATAGAATCGTCATATACACATCTCTGTTTTCTAGAAATGAAAACAAACCCAATTTGGACAGGATTATAACTGGTGATGAAAAATTGATTATTCTCGAATACATTGAAGAAAAAGAGCATACTTGCAGCTTGGACTATCTGTCCCCTCCACCACTAAATCGAGATTGAGCCTAAATAAGAGAATTCTGTGCACATGGTGGGACCTTCAAGTACCAATTCATATCGAGCTTTTGAAATTTAAATAACTCAATTCAGAGAGACACTGTCAGCAAATTGATGATTTAAACAAAGAAAAGAGACCAGTGATGTTCTTGATGAAGCACGTGATATTGTATCATGATAATGACAAAGCACATTCTTCTTTGTTGATTCGTCTAAAAGTCATAGAGCTAGGCTGGGAATTTCTGTCGCATTCACCATATCCACAGACCTAGCACTCTCTAATTCTCGCTTATTTATTTCCCTACTGTTGTCAGAAGACTTTTGAGAGAGGACTGTTCGCAAGAAGATATGTTGTTTGCGTCCCACTCAGTTCTGCCAACAGCAGAGTCCGCTTAAAATGATGCAGAGATCATACAGCATGAATCAATGAATGATCGTTCTCTTCACTGATGAGTCCCGGTTCAGCCTAACCATGATTCTCGCCGTACAATGGAGGCAACAATATTCTACCTGCCCTCCAATATCCAAGAAATCGACCATTACGACAACATGGGCTTGATGGTCAGGGCAGACATCATGTTGGATGACCGCACGCATCTCCATGTCTTTGAAAGAGGCACTGTGAATACTGAGAGTTATAGAAATGAGGCCTTGGAGCCCTATGTGTGCCTTTTCAAGAATGCAGTTGGTCCTGATTTCCTTTCAATGGTTGACGACACGAGGTCAGATAGAGCTCATCTGGTTTAAAATTTCTGGAAAGTGAGGATATTCATCGGATGTATTGGCCAGACAGACCTCCAGATTATAATCCTATAAAGTATGACTGGGGCACTGAATGGAGAGTAATTGCGACTCGCAAATTACCACCGAGAACCATCCAAGACCTGAAAACAGCGTTGCTGAACGAGTGGGACCAGTTGCCTCAGAAACTCAGAAACTCCATTATTTCTAGCATAAAATCACGTTGCGAGGCCTGTATTTCTGTAAGAGGGGAGCATACCCCCTATTAATCCATTTTTTGGTTCTATTCTGCAATTGCTGTTTCATACTTTGCGACTCCAATGAGTGTTACGCACGATCATACGTGTGTATTATAATTATGGAAAGGTTATTTTTTTGTATTATATCAATCCTATATACAAACTGAATTTCATTAAAATCTGTACAGTAGTTTTAGAGATAATCGACCAAATTGTAAAATTCTCTTAATTCTTAACACTTGTATATATATATATATATATATATATATTAAAACTCACAAATAAACAAAAATGTTATTTTAAAGTTAAAATTATAAGAAATATAAAATTACACGGAATGTTAAGGAAAAAGAAAGGGGTCAAAGCAAGAATAGAAAGATAAAAGTGAAAGATAATACAGTTATAAAATTTCCCTAAAAGGAAAAAATTATAATTTTAAAAGAAAGTAAATTAAAATAAATAGACAAAAACCAGAAATATAAAAATATGTAAAAATTTATATATTATAAAAAAGACCTAAAAAAAGTGAGCAAAAAGCAGGAAATTGGAAAATAATATATTTAAAGTTGTAATAGATTTTAGATTGTTAATCTGTTTCTGGAATTATTGGTCAAAATATCGAAAGTAATAAAATGGTTATAAAAACAAAAAAAGTACAAACTAAAAATAATCACAGCTTAAGAAAAGCAAATATATTTTTCTTGAAATGTATGTAAATCGTATTCTTTAGAGATAGCAAGATGTCTTAACTTTTTTAACTTCAGTAAATAAAAAAAAATGAAGGAACAATGTATTTAAAAAATCTACTTTTCTTTCTTTATTTTTTTAAAAATATATTCGGTCATCAATTAAACATTGTTGTTTTCCAAATTAAAATATGTTGTAAAAATATATCATTCATAAACATTTATTCATGTCTTGGTGAAATGCATTTTTTTTTGAAAGAGGAAGATGAATCACCCATCAAAGAAAAGTTAAATTTTTTCTTATAAAACAATGTTTTAGAGGACGTAGACACTTATTATTCATTTTTCTAGATTTATATTATTTATTTTGTAATTCGATTACTTTTTGGTACAAAATGATAGTTTAAAATGTGTTTTCAAAACTTAAAAGAATATTAATTATACTGTTCGTAAAATATTTTAAAATTACATTAAGTTTGTCATTGAAAAAACTATTGCTTACAAAACTATTGCTTAATGTCACTATACTTAATGTCATTTTTTAAGCAAATATCAAATCTTTCTCAATCCTGTATTCACTTAGAATATTACTATACTTCAATTTAAAGCCAATTGCATTTAAAAAGGTTTAATACACATTAATAAACTGATTGGAACTGATGCGAAGTTCAAACATAAGCCATGTGACAAAGAAGCATGCTTATTTTAATTTTTATTTCTTTGACGGATATATTAAAACTTATATTTCCTGTACAATAAATTCATAATATCCTTTTTTTTGACTAATATTATCGAAGCATGTATTACTAGATTTCGAAATAATAAATGTCGATACTAGAAAAGGTAATTATATATTAACAGATTTAAGTTTCTAAAATTTCCCGGGAATTCATATTATATTGAAGTTAATTTTTATTCTTCTACAAAAAGTTTAGTAAGAAGCCTTGAGAATACTTTCTAGTTCTGTAGTTGACATTTAGGAAATGAAAATTTTGAGATGCTTCATTGTTATACAGCTGAAGTTAAATTGTTTTTGAAGTTAATTTATTTCCAAAAAGGTTTGTAGAATCTTAACTTGAATTTAGTTCTTAAATTTCAGATATTTAATAAAAAATGGTTCTTTCTTGCATAATGTATTTATTACCTTAAAACTGATTGATTAGAATAGTCTTAACATTATCTTCGTGAGAAACAAAATAATTCCTTCCTAATATAATGCTTTTTAATACTCTTACTTTTATTTTGAAATGTTTTACGACTAAAGATATATATATATATATATATATGTGTGTGTGTGTGTGTGTGTGTATGTGTGTGTGTGTGTGTAGAAAGTAATTATGCATTAGAAATTGAACAACTTTATATAATTAATACCTAAAAAAACGTAGAATCTATCTTAATTTATACATTTGTCTAAATGCGTATTCATTAATTGTAATTTAATGTTTGGAAATTTTACACCATTTGATAATTGATGGAGAACGATTTACATTTGGAAGATTAAAACAATTAACTGAGTAGTATGAAATGCCTTCATTACTATGAAAATTGTTAGGATGTACCTTTCGGATTAAATCGTTCAGAATGAATTTTTAGCTAATTGCTTATTCAGAGCTAAAAGGACTTGAGTAGTTAAGCAATTATCCATAGCATTTTTCCTTTACGGATTTCAGATTTTTTTTCTGTAAATTGTTTTTACTTATTTCGTTGAAATGTTAAAATTATTCGCTTATTAATTGTTAGCTACATGTTTATCATATGAGTAAAAAGCCCTAATTTCTTTTTAAATATTGCAGTAATGAATTAACATTTTTTTCTTCTATCTAGTAGCAAATTTGTCGAATGAATGGCATTTAACATTTTATAAAGGCATTTATCTGACCAAGAAAGTAAAAACAGGATATTTATCTCAAAAACTGAATCTTGATATAAAGTTTAATTTCAAAGAGCTTGAAAAAATCTGCAAATCAGTACTTTAATTTTCGTATTATTGATGTAAGTACAAATGTTAATAATAAATCATTTACTTTATGAATCTTAATGAATGATATTTAGGTATTTTTAGTTAATTATATGATAATAATACCTGGCTTTTTAAAAAAATGTACAGGATTGCTTTAATTAATAAAAACAGTTATTTATTTTAGGAGAAGGAAGTTCAGTAGTACATTCTTACTGCAAAGTTTGATTTTGAAAAATAACAAATCAGTTAATTTACATTTAAAACTATTCAAATTAGAATCTTTTTGCAATTTTCGTATATTTGTAAATAAAAAACTTAAGAGTAAATTTTTAAGAATCTTACAAACATCTTTGCCAGGAAAAAGCTTTGTAAGTAGAAAACTATTAAAATTTAAATATTTTTTTTATTTTTGCATTGATTATTGAATGAAACAAGCCAACTAGGGTGTATTCGATTATGAGTATTTTGATTTTTTTGACAAATATGAGTGATAAAAATATTTTTAAATCAAGCTTCTAATCTAAGATGACGGAAAGGATTTAAAAGTGATTTTTTTTAAATGAAAAGTATTACATAATTTACAAAGGCTTGAGGTGTTTATCTAAGATACCAAGATAATTATCGACAAAAATTAAGTATCATATATATGATATGAAAAGAAGTATTACCACCTCAAGCTATTATAAATTATGTATTATTTTACATTGAAAGTTTTTTATATACTTTTTAATCCATCTTTAAATAAAAACTTGATTCCTGTTTTTTTATTGATAGTTATTTATTTGGTTTTCTGCATAGTGGGGAAATTTAAGATTTAAAAGACAACAGCAACTAATTACATGACCTATTCGTGCATGCAAAATTTCAGCTCCATTGGATATTGTTAGTGTAAGACAAAGACTTGCAAACTTCTCTAAAGTCCTACATTAAGAGACATGGTACTTTTACACATCCACAAATGTAAGTTTTCAAATTTATTTTTTAAAAAAACTAATTCCACTCTTTAATTATTCTTTATTACTGCAGCCACTCAGTAATTATTCTTTCTCTTTAGGGAAGTATGACTATAACTCATTATAGTTAAATTAAAATAGATATCCTATTGATAGATTGTTTGTTAATGTCGCACCTAGAAGCAACACAAGGACTATTGGCAATCGATCTTGTAATTTTGAATCTCATTCAAGTGACAAGGACGATACCTGAGCTGGTACCTCCCTCTCTACACTTCATCTCGCCAATGTAAAAACTTTGAGCCCCACTGCACTGCGGGTGTTTAATATTCTTCTTTTGCTACGATGAATGCAATAAGATCTGTATTTACTTAATTATCTTCATCTAAGCTATTAAAGAAATATTTGAATGAAAAGATTCAAAATTCAAATGAGTCCTCAAATCTAAGTATTGTTCCAACTTATTTGGAAGTAATGTCCCAAAACATCTAGATATTCCAAAACAGTTGAGGATATTTCTGCAAATAAAGCAACAGTTAGATTTAATAATTGAATGGCTGATCGACTAATCATAATAAAATATTTAGGCATTAAATTAGGGCATTTCTCTGTCACTTCTGCTTTTCCATCTGACAATGTTAAATGAAATATGTAGAAACTAAATCAAGATCTTCGACATTAGAGAGACGTAGGTTTTCTTGAATGAAAAAAAAAATGAATGAGCATTTGTGGTATAAAGAAGGCCCAACACATGACGCGGGGGAATTTTAAGTGCTAAAAAGTGTTTTATCGTAAATAATCAAAACTCAATTTTCAAACTTGATTTTCTCAGTTTTTAATTTCCAGATCTTCCTGCAAGATTAAAATAAGTTTTAGTTGCAGAGCTTTATCATTTTATATGTATATTGTACTTATTAATTGTTTGTTGATGGGATCATTAGATTTTATTTTTTAGTATGAAAAATAGAAAAAAAATTGATAATTTTAAATTTGTATAAATACTTTAATTTTAAAACATATTTCAATATGAGATGTACATAAATTTGAGGTGAAATTAATTTTTCAGAGAATAGAGGCATTATTTAGTTTATAAATTTGATGTTAGAATAAATTTTCTGTTATACATGTTTCAAAAATGAACTTAAGGGAGCAGAAGGTCAACCATTTTATGATTTCTGCTGCCGTGTTCATGTTTCATGATTTTTTAAAAAATGTATTAATTTACAGTAAGAAATAAGATTCAGTATTTTGCATCTAACACTTAAGTTTATTCCATACAATCTGTAAAAATTCATAATAAAACGATCAAAATGTACTGATTTATTATGAATTTGAAAAAGTATGTTGCTATGTTTAATTATTCATTTCAAAAGGTACTATGTTTGCTTGTAGATTTTTTAATTTAAACTTGACATAAAAATATTTTTGACTTAGATTTATTTAATTCTTTTCAGTACTATAATTAAAAATTATAAATTAAACATAAACACACATACATACAAAAAAATTACGTCAGATATACGTATGTGCAATATTTCAATTTTTTTGATTGTTGTTAAGGGCAAAGTTCGGATCTACGGGGTCAACCTAGATCCATCACTGCTTAAGCATACCAAAGTATTGTATTATCATCGGAGTTTAACTTGTGTGCAAAATTTTAGCTCAGTCGGATGATAGGTAGTGGGTTAAAATTTGAATATAAATTTTAAACCAGAAATACATACATACATACAAAAATTGAACATAGCAAGTTAAATAAAAGTTTGTAGAAAAATTAAATATAAGGTGTTGATATTTAACACGAAAAAATAATATTTGTGTGATGTACATAAAACTTTACTTAAAATTAAATGGAACTTTTTCTATTGATATGAAAATAAAAAAAAAATATTAGAAATGTAGAGAACAATATGTTTCGTCTTCATCACAATATTTTCGAACCAATTCTAAATTCAATAGATTTGACTGACTATGAAGTTAAATGATTTATCTGAGCAATTTTACAACACATGTTCAGCTTTTCAGAAAATAATGTTGATTACAAGTATTTGAGTAAACACTCATACTACAAAATCCATCTTCATATAAAGTTCCTATCTTAGAATTTTGAGACAGCCTTGGATAGTAATTAATATTCATGTACTTTGACGCTACACATTGCTTATAACGAGATCTATTATGCTCAAATTGTTATAAACCTGTCTTTCCAACATAAGAGTGTGTCGAAAGTTTTCACCGGAACAAATAACGGCTTTCAATTTCGAAACGAAGGAATAAAGTAGCCATTTAAGGCCATTAAAAGATTAAAGTCTTTCCACTAGTCCTTATATAAAAGTGTATGAAACATAAAGTAAGCAGGGAAACTTTTCATATTAACTGATTCTTAAATATCAAGTTTGTAAAGTTAATATTTGATAACCACATTGATCACACAAAAGTTACTGTTTGGTAATTACATTTCCTTTATATTCTCGTCAAATTATGCAACATATTTAAATAAGCGTGTCATATTTGAAGATATCAAAACTTTACTAGTTGAACATGAAAAATGAATTACATAGTCATAAGTCTTAAAAATACACATTTATGTTTCAAATGTATGCGTTACCACATTGGGGCTATTTAATTTGCACTTCATATGTTTTATCTTAAATATTTTACTTGAAATTTGATAATATCTTAAATAATTAATTTATGTAGTTAAAATATAGGCTATAATACAGAATTAAATTTTTTTAAAAGTAGCTTTAATTTTTTTATAAAAAAAAGAACACCATACAGTTACGATATTAAGTAAAAAATAACTAAGAAATCAAATCATAGTATTCACTTGCAATTACTCAAATCATATGAAGCTAGATTCGTAGTAAGGGAAATGCGTTATAAAGGACAAGACTTTTAATGCTAAAGTATTAAAAGCACGAATAGCTTCAGTATTTCTCTAAATTATATTGCAGAATGGATTTTATTCATAGTACGTTGGAGTAATGTAATGAACTATTAGTAAAGTGCTGTTATATTTTTGAATTATGGGCTAAATGAGGATAATGCTTCTTCTGTTAGTACCTCACTTTCCAAATTTCTATTCCTCTCAATGTAGTAATCTATTATGATGTGAAGCTAAATTATAATTAAATTATCATCGACACATTTGAATCAATAGCTCAGGATGGAACATGGCCTTCTTTTGAGGATTTCTCCTAGATAACCTGCCTTTTGGCTTATTTTACCAGTTCTTCTTTCCAATCACCTTAAAATTCGATTCGACAGAATCAAAACACCGTAGTTTTGATCTTCTTTTCCGACTATTAAAAGATTTTGCAGCTAAAATCTTCTTTATTGGAATATTTTTTCATCAATTCTAACAATGAGAAGACAAGTTCTTTCGTTTCACCATAATACAGTTAATACATCGTACTCATTAAAATTTCTAGAAATTTCAGAATTAAAATGTCTTTGCCAATCACTATTTTATTTGATGCCACTGATCATAATTCTGAAAACCTTTCTCTAAAAAAACTGCTGTTTTGTTTTCTTAATTTTTAGTAGAAATCAAGTTTCTAAGCCATACATTAGAACTGCCATTGTAAAAGTTTTATAAATAAGAAGCTTTGTTTATCTGGAGAGAAAACAGAACCTCAGTAAAGAGTGGAGTCTAAAGAACGTTTTGTTGGCTAACAAAATGCGATTTTGGATCTCAGAGATAAGGTCCTTTGTTGCGTTAAGGTAGCTGTATCGATTTTTTTGTTTTTGGTATCATATTGAAAATCCATCTTTTATCTTTAAAAATCTGTTTGAATTTTGTTTTTATCTTATTTAGTAACTGAATTACAGCTGTATTAATATTACTTAATCTTGAATTTCTTTGACCCGAAAGGTTCTTCTGATAACCAGAAGTGATCCGAGGTGTTTGTTTACGTTTCTCTTTCCTGGTATTTAATATGAAAAATTATACTTAACATACAAATAATTAATCAGGAATTAAAATAAAATATTTAAACTTAAAAATAAATGTGTATCTGGAAACACATTTTTTTCCTTTCTCATGAGTAAGACCTGGCTATAATTTTGTTGTTATGGTGACTTTACTTACCTGTTCGTTTAATTTTAATGATGAAAGATTCTACTGCGTAGAAAGTTTATTCCTTCATTATATTCACATTTTTAAATTTAAATATGGTTAAAAATATCACTAGAAGGGTAAACGTCAGTTTTATGGCACTACATTTCAAAACAATAGATTTCAATAACAGCATTTCAACACCTGTTTTAGTTTCTAGTGGCAGCTCCTCAAAGTTGAGTAATGTTAGTTTATCAACACCGAAAAAAAATGTCAGGTCTAGTGTTGGGAAATAGAATTTTCAATTTTGAGCTTATTTTTGAGGCTTTTGTTCCACTTTGCTACCCAAAATGTTTTGCTGAGAAGGAGGAATTATTCAAGGAATCAAGGTATGGATTGTACTGTCATTTTACTTTCAAGTGTAGATGCTGTGACTTTTTCTTTGGATTTGCTTCATTAAAGAAAGTTGTAAATGCCCCTGTAATAAACACCAGATTGGTATGTGGTATGTGGCAGAAAGGCAATGGTTTTTCAGGTGCTTTTAAATTATTCTTAACATTAAATTTGCCTAAACTGACAAAATCTGCATACAAATATTCAGGAAGCAAAGCTTTTGAAAGTGGTTTCAGATGTATCTGAGGGATCTATGAAGATGGCGGCAACTGAAATAACGGAGGAAAAACAAATTCTTTTAACCAACATTGAGAAATGTGGTGTTTCTGTTGATGGCAACGTACATGGCAATGTAGAGTCTATACGTCTATGAATGCGTGTGTTGCTTCTACATCAGTCGATGGCGGGAAAGTCCTAGACATAGAAGTTATGTCATCGTAATGTACAACAAGTAAGAGATTTCAGAAAATGCAAAGAAATATTGAATATGAGTCTATGAAAGCTGATCACATATGCCAGTATAACTTCACGATGTAGCGAACCTCATGTCATAATCTAGTTGACTTCTTCAGGAACGATATTATCGAATCAGACCAGGAGATTGGGATGCTCACGCACTGACTAGAGAGCGATAGTGTACGAAAAAAAAGTTTGACAGGTACGAAGAACTGGAGTGTAGCATGATGTATGTTTAGAGGCGAAATAAAATTAAATACAGTTATCTCTAGCCTTATTATTTTCGTGTCCTATACATAGCAGTCTTTATTGGAGACACCAATGTGATAAAAATAATTACTCTAAAAGTAATTAGTTTGGCTAGCGATTACCGATGCATTAAGATTGAAACCACCTAAAAGTTATGCCGACCGTTGGCTGAAGTGCGCTTTTTGCCGAGAAACAACAAGACACGCCGTCTGGTATAAAAGCAATTATGGAATTCAAATGCCCCCCTGGCATAATTAAATCCATAATAACTTTGTATTATGAAGTTGCGGGGAATGACCGAATTTTATAATCACTTTTTTTTCTTTATTTTACTATACTTAAATCTTAAAACGGCATTTCGATTTCCAGCCAAACTGGAAATCAATCACGTCACTGTTTTGATTACATTCATTCTCTGAACTTAAGAAATTAATTGTTTTAGCATGTTATTAACTTGAAATATATCATTAAAATCACAACTACTGTCATGCAAGGTTTTTTTTTTCGTATACAAATTTCTATGTATTTTTTCATTTCGATAACTCAAGTTGATAATGTCGAAGTCGAAATGGAAGTTCAAGTATTAAAGCCTGATTTAATTCGTGAGCGCTTGAAATTTGCTACAAGTTTAGAACAGCATTTTCTTATGATTCTGACATGAAATGTGCATTAAAATTTCAATATAATCTTAAGTTTTGTATCGCAAGATATCAAGAATTATATAAACAAAATGAGAAACCAAAAAAGAAATCAGAAAAGTTCTATGAAAAGTTTGCAAAGAACTGATTTAACCACACAAGGCTCGCTTTCTTTATAACTGTTATTAGATTACTCAATTAAATATAATAATTAAAGTAAATGATAAAATATCGAGAAATGGATAACAGTAAACTTTTCCTATATTAAAATTAAAGCAAACGATAAATTATTAAATTGAATATTATATCAGCTACATGTAATTAAAATTAGAAGAAAGGGGTTGCAGAGTTGGGTTGTTGGCATATTGTGACACATCTGAAACATTTTATGTAAAAAAATCAACTGTTATAATTTTCTCTTTTCTCAATTTAAGGGTGACAAATTCTTCCTTAATATATATATATATATATATATATATATATATATATATATATATATATATATATATATAGAATTGTTTTAATGAGAAAATGAGATCTACTGAGGAGAAGCTATTGATAATTAAACAAATTACTTAATTATTGCTTTTACAGTGAAAGGGAGAGACAAGCTTTCATGTTGAGATGGAAGAGATCATTTTCATTTGTTTCTTGATTGCAAAAGCTTAACAAAATTCACTAGGAAAAAAAGCAATGTCACCAGTTAGGTCTTTTTCATCATCAACTCATCGACTTGCCATTGCTAGTACTCACTCCCTGATCGTATCAGAACCTACTAAGACACAAATCCTGTTCGCTTTTATTTTACTAACTCTTTATAGTTTTAAGAAAGTCACCATCGCTATCGGATATAACCCAAATATTATTATTTCAGAGTATCTGTTTTAAAATCACTAACTTCATGATGAAGAGTCACTATCTTTTAGATAAAGAGTCACTGTCTCTGTAACAGAGAGTCACTATCTCTGTGATAGAAAGTCACTGTCTTTCTGATACAGAGTCACTATCTTTTTTTGATAAAGATTCATTATCTCTTTTGATGAAGAGTCACTATCTTCGCGATAAAGAGTCACTGTCTGTGCGATATGGAGTCACTTCTCTCTGATAAAGAATCATTAGCTCTGTGCTAGAGTCACTATCTCTTCAATAAAATGTCATTATCTCTTTGAAGAATGGCTAATTTTGTGATAAAAAATCCCTGTCTCTGTGATAAAGAGTCTCTATCTCTTTGATAATCATTACCTCTTCGATAAAGAGTCACTGTCTCTGGAAATAAGATTCACTATCTCTAGAAATAAGAGTCAATATCTCTGGGAATAAGAATCACAACATCTGTAATTTAATTAACATTGAGATTCTCTAGTTTTATGAAAAAAATAAAATATGCGTATTTGTAAATAAAATACCATTATTGAAATGTATGACAATTTTCTCTTAGAAAAAGCTTCATTGCGTTTTCATGAAATTGTTCTTGAAAATCCTGTTGCAGTAAAAGAAGTTTCCCCCAACACTTTTTTGATACTTTATGATGTTGTGTGATTTTTTTTTCTTTTTTACTTTATTTTTTCTATCAATATTGAAGTAGGTTGAATGTGTTTTGAGGAAGCTATTCTTGAAATTCCTATTATTCTATATTATGCTCCTTTTCATCTGATTTCGTAGTTGCAATTTCAAGTGTTTCCATAAAAATTGCATTTGAATTTCTTATTCTTGCATTTCATTTTCCTTTTTTAAGACATTTTTGAAGTTGACGCTTTTACAAAGTATTTTGTAAAACCAATCTCTAAATTTTCTTTATGTCCTATGAGATGTTACCCTTTTTCTTATTTTATTAAATCAATATATTTATTTCCATGAAGCTGCTTTTGAACTTCTTGTTGTTATATATGATACTCCTTTTTTTTGATGTAACTGAAGCTGATGTTATTGCAAAGTAATTTGAAGAATCCATTCTTGAAATTACTTTTGCTGTATATACAGTGAATATTTTACCTTGCTTTCTGGAATAATTTTAGTGAAACTGTGGAAATTCCTGTTGGAAAAGAATGGGCAAAATTGATTCAGTAAAATGGTTTATCTGCAGTAAAGGCATTTTCGAGTTCTGTTTTTTTCTGCAATAATTTTTCTATGTTCATCAAGTGGTTGTTTTCTTACCATTAAAATTTGAAAACAATTTGTAAAATTGATATATATCTCATAAAGGAGGATCTGATTCCATGTAATACACAAATGGGTTGCCCGGCAGCAAAGAAACATAATCCATTAACATATCCTTAAGTTTCTTTAAATATTTCTTTGATTTTCAAAGTGAATTGGAAAATGATTTGCTCTGAATACATCATCGCAAGTAATGATATCTTCAAAAAGATTTGAAAAACACTCAAATTGCAAGCAGAAGTTAAGCATTTTCAGTAATCATTTTCTATGCCGTGGTAGAAGGCTTCGATGTCCACAGGGCGACACAGGCATCCACTGTAGTGGAAGCGTCACTTTTCTGCGTGATTTTTCAGTGTTTAATCAGTAAGATGTATTCAACTGAATAATACATATAAGTTATGTCATAAAAGTATATCATTTGCAGCATGTTGGTAATCCAAAGAAGCAGGAGAGAAAAAGCACCAAGAAACGTTTCCTCAATGTCAGTATTTTGTTAATAAGTATTTACCTCAAACACTTTCAAATACACTGTCGCAGTAATTAATCACAAATTCCCTTAGCTTATTCAAACATGAAAGTGAATAATTTTCAGCATAATAATGTAATTTTAAGCAATTGTGGCTTTATTGAATGCAATAATAGAAATATTGTTGCATGATTCTTAAGGTAATTAAAGGGTCAATTTTGCTACAATGGAATTATAATAATAAATGCATTAAGCCTTTGAATAAGAAATCTAAAATATAGTAATTTTTTTAAAAATTACTTCTTTTCTCCTCACTTTTGCAATAATTTATTATACTTATCTAAGAATAGCATTTAAAAATTTGGAGCTTTATCAGAGTCTTATTTCTTCTTTTCAAAATATGTTACGCTAGTTTTCTTAAAAAAATAATATATATATATATATATATATAATATATATAATTCATAAAAACATTTTAAAATATTACGCATTTCTTTTTAAGGGTTCTTCTATTGTGATGTTTGAAAATATTTTCACGTTATTCAACGTTAGATTTTGGTTCTTAATGATGCACAGACGTAAAAAAAAGATAAAAAAATTCAAATGTTTTTCTGATTTATTATTATTTTCCCATAAGGATATACAAATGTCTGTGACTTACGATAGAGTTCTCTTCAGAGTAATTAGTCGTAAATCGCACTGGTCATATAAATCGAGTATATACTTTTTCAACACTCAAATTATTTATGAAGAGTGTACATTGAACTTAAAACTTCAATCTATGTACATACAATTATTATGTGTAATGTACAAATTACACAATACATGCTCTGATTACATTCCGTAAAGAAAAATATATACAGAAATAACGTAATGTACAAATAGTAAGTAAATGTTATTCCTCTCTAATATATACTTCAAAAATATTTCTATAAAAAAGTTCTTTACGTTCTCCTGTGATAAAAATGTCATGTTATGAAAATTAAATTATTTTTTTAAATCGCATTAACTACTTATTATACCTACCAGACCCATTTTTGATATCGCAAAGTCCCATAGTCGTAACTCTCTTAGGTTGTAAGTATAGAAGGTATACTTAGCTAATGGTTTTCAATGCACTTTTTTGGTATAACCTTATTTTATAACTTTACATATAATCATTTTAAAAACATGTTTATTTCTACAGAATAATTTGATTAAAATGAAGTATAGGGTACACCTTATATATGGCAATTTTGTATAGTTCGACTCCTATTTCATCTTGGCAAAATTTTTATTATTCAAACCCTTAGTTATTAATTTGTATTGTAAGTCTTAAACTAATTAGGCAACCTGTTTTAGAATCGCCAAAAGCTACTAAAGTAGCATATCTGCACTCTGAAGAATTAATATTGCTTAATAAGCATCACAAGTATAGTGTACAAGTAGTTATTGGAGATGAAAATCGCAATTATTAACCATTGTTTTATGAAGGGAATGACACCTAATATCTTAAAGTTTCGTCAACTCTCTCAATGAGAATTAGAAATAGAAATTTTAGCTTAAATTTATTAACGTCGCACTTGAAGTAACGCTAGGGCTATTTGCGACGCCCTTCAAAATTTTGAAACTCGGTCATGTGACGAGGATGACACTTGAGCTGGCAACCCCTGCTCCTAACTTCCACACCACGCCACGCGAAATTTATGAAGAGAGTTGAAAAGAAAAAAATTGTATACGAGTAAATTGAAATTATTCTTTTGGATTATCAGGGTATTTGATAAAAACTGAGATTGAAAAAAAAAGGTTGATGTAGAAAAAAATGTTTATTACTTGATATTTTTGTTCAGAAGTCTGATTTGTGCTGCTCAGTGATAATTGCTGGTGATTAAATATTTGTAGACATCATTCAAATTATTCAAAAGACGTAGAGTATTATTCTACTTTCTACTTTCATTAAATATTATTCTACTTTCGTTTTTGAAATGCCATAAAAGAAAAGACGAAGCATTTAACTGAATTTTATTAATACATTTTTGGAGTACCCATTCTTTGCACGTTTGAATTTTGAAAATAATACAGGCAACAAGAATAAATTTCCAACTAAAATAGTTAAGCTAAAATTTAATTTTTTAAAGAATGCTTTTTTTTGCTATGATTAGTTTAAAAAAGAATCGCAATTCGATTTCAAAAATTAAAAAAAAAATAATGAGATCGCAAAAACTGTTGATTAAAAGATTAAATGGTTGGCAGGATATATAGATCATGACGTCATTGAGGATGTACTCTGCACCAGAGTTATGCAAACAGGTTAATCATCTTCCCGGAGAGAATAAAAAAGAAAAGAATAAACTTGCTCAAAGGAAAAGAGGAAATGTAAATTACGCAGGAAAAAGGAAAACTTGCTCAGGAAAAGAGAAAAACTTGCTAAATGGTTGTGTTGTTAAACATTTATATAAAATCTACCAAATTATGTATATATATATATATATATATATATATATATATATATATTGAAAAAGGGACAAAGTTAAATTCTACGTTCAATATGAACACCCCGTCGTTTGCATCGATATATTTCTTGATGGAACGATTTAAAAATATATTTAAGAAAAAGTCAGAAATATTTGATTTTAGGGACTATTTTCAAAATTCGCTAGAAATTAGGCTAATTAATATATAACCTTAAACAAAATCTGCTTTATATAAAACCTTGGATATCTCCGATAGTGCAAGATCCTAATCCTAAAATGTTTCGTCCCAGAAAGAACACCAAAAGTCATTGCAAGTTTGAATTTTTAAAAAATGGAAAGGGAATCTCGATAAAGATTGCTTTGAGACGCACACCAATTATTACTTATGGCTGCGACCAATGAAATTTATCGCATCATTGTGTGCGATAGTGTTTTTACACCAAATACGACTAGTGTGTATACCACCAAATACGACTAGTTTTTGTATAGTCGTATAATGTTTTTACCACCAAA
>BMAW01067850.1:184826-219134 GCA_019974015.1 Nephila pilipes | reverse complement strand
AAATACGACTAGTTTTTGTATAGTCGTATAATGTTTTTACCACCAAACACGACTAATAGTGTTTTTACCACCAAATGCGACTAGCCTTATATAGCCACTGGATCAGGGTATAATCGCAAATTTTAAGAAACTTTATGTCAAATTAACTTTTAGCTACGTTCTGAAAAAGCTAGAAAACGGTGAATTAAGCCGGACTGAAGTTTGAAAAAAATTCTCTAGACTACATAAACCATATTACTGCAGCAATTGGTCAAATAAAACAACACACATTAAATTCATGCTGGAAAGCTATCTGGCCTGAACGTGTAATTAATCGAAATGTATCCGAAAACGCGTCTACGTTATTATCTAAAATAATTGCGCTCGCACATAACATTAGCGGAGAAGGCTTCGATACTTTCGGCGAAAATGATCTGGACGAAATGATTGAGGACCAAACTGTCAATGATAGTGACATTATCAATAATTTGATAGATTATGAAAATGGACAAGAAGAACCAGAATCTATTACAGCAGATAAAATATATGCAGGGATTCAAGTTTCTAAAAAAATTGGAAACGCATTTTCTTAAAAAGATACTAATGCAAAAAAAGCTTGAAATTCCCCAAAAAGCTGAGATCGTGCATATCTTGCAATGTGACGTTTACAAGCAATTGACCAATCGACCATCGTCACAAAAACTGATCACTGATTTCATGGTACCAAAAAACAAATCAATTGAAATCCTGTCTTCAAGCGACGAAAGTGATTTTGGACCAATTCGTCACAGGAAAATGCGCGTTTTGGATTACGACGAGTACCAGCGAACAATTTAATGTACAATTTGAAAATTTCTCCATATATATGTTTAATGAAAAATTAAATGTTTTTACAATTTTTCCAGGTCTTATTTAACTATGTAATTTAATTGAAAGCCTTATTTCATATATTTCGTTAATAATTGATGTGTTTTCTAAGTGCGATTTTTTTATGCGGTCCCTGTCCGCCGCATAAAATTTTTTTTTAGGTAGTATATCGTCTAAAGTTGTTTATTATATGTAAGTATTTATAAAATTTCCAAATATTTTTTTGTACAATTTTTTATGCGGTCCCTATCCACCGCACAAAAACAGGTTTTACTGTGTATATATATATATATATTTACATGATTGTATTATTTTTATAAACATGTGATGTACTAACATATTTTCCTGAAAACTGTAATGGAGAAACTTTGTTACTTCGGTTCAATATTACGATGCTAAATTATACCTGAGGATGTTATGCAAAATGTTTCTTGGTAACAGATGGGGACATCCAATGAAAAGGTAAACTGATTTTATTAATCATTGTGTAAGTTGAAATTGTGTAAGTCTTAGTAAAACTTAAAGTGTTTGTGATAATTATTATTAAAAGAGTAGAGAAATTGTAATATACACTCTATAACAAAAAAAAAAAAAAAAAAAAAAAAAAAAAAAAAAAAAAAAAAAAAAAAGACGCACCAAGAAGCAGTTGTCCGATGGAGACAAAAATTGGCGGATAGGAAAATTATGTAGAGAATAGGAAATGATTAAAATTTCAGAAAAATTAAATGATTTATTTTAGAGTTACCTAGTTACAAAGCAACGAGCTTAATGAGGTGTTGACACACCTCTAGCCCGAATGCAAGCTGCCACACGACGTGGCATAGAGTGATAATGCTCCCTTATGGTCTCCTGTGATATTTCTTACCAAATTTCTCCAATTGTCGGGATAGGTCAACAACATTCCCTGGTAGATGCAGTCGCCTTCCCATCATATCCCAGACATGGTTGATTGGAGACAGATCTGGCTGGGCAAGGAAGTGCTTGACAAGCTATAAGACAGCCCATAGCTACTCGGGCCGGATTGAACTGGTATTATCTTGCTGAAAAATAAGGCCATAGTACTGAAAAAGGAACGATAGCAAAATAGGTCCCAGAACGTCGCTGACGTACCGTTGTGCTGTAATTGTGCCTCTGATGACGACCGAAGTGGTCCAGCTATCAAGGGAAATGGCACCCTAGACCATAACTCCTGATTGAGGGCCTGTGTGGAGTGCAATAGTGAAAGCAGGATCGACACACTGCCTGGGAGTCTCAAGACACGTCTTCGATGATCGTCAGGACATAGTTAGAAGCGGAATTCGTCGCTAAACACTATGTCACCTGTCAGCATCATTCCAACCTCATAGAGCCAAACACCACTGTTATCTGGCTCGACAGTATGCAGGCTTCAGTGGCAGGTGGCGTAGCGGTCGGTACGAAAGTAGATTTCGCTCTATCAGCCATCTGTGAATGGTCATGGGTATACTCGTGTGCCCGTCACACGTCTGATAGTCGATAACGTTGAATCAGGCGCTGTGACAACTCATCTGACAATCACTCTGTCCTACACATCTGCTGTGGTCCTAGGCCGATCCCTACCATCTGCCACTGTCCACCTATTTTTGCCAACATCTTCTTATCACCACATCGCTTCGACCCATATGACTAGCGATTCTAAGATTGGCCTAACCTACCTCTTTCAATCCAATGATACGACCTCTTTCATACTCTAAGAGTTGCTCGTAATGAGCTCGAATCCTGCTGCGAGGCATTTGTTTCAGTCGTTGAAAGGTATCCTAAATCGCAATGCAATAGAAAATTTGACCGTCAGATTGAAAATAACTTCTTATATACTCCTGCTGAGTGTGCAATTACGTTACGCTGTAGTTCCCGCTATTCATTCATTGGACATCAACTTTTAATAATTTGCATGTTCGGTCCAAATTTCTTTGCATACGAAATTTCATTACAAAGTAGCATAGTAGCATTTCTTTCTTGGTGCGTCGTTTTTTTCTTGTTATAGAGTGTATTTATAAAAATATTACTTCAGAGAGTAACTTGTGTAGTTTGATTTGCATTATCACATTTAACCTGATGAATATTTACATGTGCATGAATTTTTAATTTTTCTCTTGAAAATTATAACAAAGAAATGTTTATTTCATTTTTTATATAATTCTAGTAAAGCAATAGAATATTGTTAGAATATTGACTAATAAGATCTGGTAAGAATATTGACTGAATCAGTATGATTTGAATTATTGTTCAAGAGGTTTTAATAAATATAAATGGGGTACATATATGCAAATGATTGAGGTAACCTGTAATTATTTTTACTAGTAATTTTTTAAGTGTTAGAGTAATATTTAATATATTTTAATGAACTTCATAGAACAGAACCTTTACTTTATCTGAAAAAGTTCTCGCCAGAGAAATGAAGAGTTTGTAGCGCACCTCACATCATAATCTAGTTGATTTCGTAGGGACGAAATCATCCAATCAGACCAGGAAATTGAGATGCGTGCGCACTGACTAGAGAGCGAGAGTGTACGAGGATCTGGAGTGTAGCATGGCGTATGCTTAGAGGCAAAATAAAATTAAATACAGTTATATCTACCCTGATTGTTTTCGTGTCAATTACGTTGCAACGGTATTTTCTTCATAAATGGAAATTGTAGGGGTTTCACGAATATTTCTTCGGTTAGAAAAAAACCATGAACTTCAATACACCAAATATTACGGAGACGGTGACTCGAAAGGTTACATGAGTGTGAAAGACACCTATGGAATAAGCAGTGTTTCAAAACATGAATGCATCGGTCATGTACAAAAGAGAAAAGGCTCACGTCTGAGAAAATTAAAATAAAAAACTAAAGGCCTGTCAAGTAAGGGAAAATTAATTGATAATTTTATTAACAGACTTCAAAATTATTGTAGAATTCCTGTACGAAGTAATTTTGGTAATTTAAATGCTATGCAGCAGAATTTAATTGCTGTTTTGTATTACTTTGCGACAAATGATAAGAAATCAATGCATGATCAATATCCAGTAGGTAAAGAAAACTGTTGCTATATTCAGTGTGGGATGGTGATTGGAAAAAAAATCTAGCACAAAATAAGCAGGTTTATTAAATAATGTTTTATATAAAATTAAACCAGTGTATTTAGAATTATGCGGTAAAGAAATTTAGAATAAAGGCTTGCATAGTGGAACGCAAAACGCAAACGAATGCTTTAATGGAATAATTTGACAAAATATACCGAAAGAAGTATTCGTTTCGCTCAAAACTGTAAAATTTGGATCTAATGATACAGTTGTTCAATTTAATGAAGGGTTCAATGGCTGTTTAAAAGTATTTAATAAGATGAATAATGAAAATATTGTGGTTTTACTTTACGGGGTATAAACATTTAGACAAATGCAGAATTTACAAATCTATACGTAATGCAGACCCAAAAACAAAAATACACAGAAAAATTTTAAGAGCTCTCAAAAAGGGGGATTAATAGTATTTTGGAAGGAAGAGATGATGAGAATTATAAATCTGATGCATTTTAAGAATGAAGAAAAGTGTTTTTCATGTAAAAAGTTAAGTTTAATATTATTTTTGTTGTTTTCTCAAAATGAATTTTTTTACATTTTTCTTTACTACAAAACACAAAATCTCAAAATGTTATGCATCAATGAACCTGAAGTTTTATAAACAAGTTTTTCAAATGTATATACATAGAATAGATTATTATTGTAGTTTTATGTAGAGCAGAAATTTTTTTATAGTGGACTAAATTGGAAATTGCAATGACGTTTTAAGAAAATTTCAGTGTTCCGAAACTCGAAATACCGTAGCTTAATACGTAAAAAGGCTATATGATCAAAATAATAGTCTATTCTCTAGATAAGACTATATTCTTTATTACAAAATGTCAATATATTTATTTTCATTTCAGTTAAGTTTGGGGGAAAGTCTAAATTTTTGCTTATATTTGTATAAAATACCCTGTGACAGTAAAAATATACTCTAGAAAAACTTTTCTTGTGTACTTTTTTTGATTTTTAAGCCCCCTAAAATCATAAAATATGAATTTGTATAGCAAAATTTAGATTAATTCAAAAAAATTGTCTTCAAAGGTGTACTGTTACCTTAACCAGAGATCCAAGGTAATTAAAAAATGGTACATTTTCAAAACCAAGAAGGCAATTTTTTAACTGATTGATTATATTGTTTGATGGAGACAGACAAAATACTTGAATTTAGACTCATTTATTATCAATCCCATACCATTTGCTACAATCTCTAAAGAAGAAAATGCTTCACTCAAGGCTAGGGGCACTCCTAATAATGATGTAATATTATCAACGTAAGCCAGAAGCTGAACTGATTTGTAGATAATTATAAAATATATGTATTATTTAAATCACTAATTAAGAATTTATTTGATATAATAAAAAAATCAATACCTGATTCAACAATTAATATGCCGATAATTCATACAAGTAGAACTATCCTTAGCTCCGAGCAATGAACGTAGCCAGGTAGTTATGGTTGCAAAGTCATAACCGACGTTGTTTCAATCGAGTCATGGGTTCCAGTCTTGCTGCCACTAGAGATCTGTCTGGTAGAACTGATACACGCTTAATATGTTAAAGTTCTAAGTAAGCACGATGGGATGGTGGGGAAATAAGGATAATAGGGTGCCTGTTTAGGTGTCATCCCCTTCATTTGATCGTGGTTCAAAATTTCGAGATTCATTGCCAAATAGCAAGTAGGTTTTCTAGTTTTTTTTAAACATTTTGATAAGTTTAAAGCTATTTAAATGTTATTTTGTTGAATATTTTCTAATTTACTTTGATTAATTTTTAAAAGTTCAGGTTCTAACAAAGACTCACAAAACTCTTTAAAATAAAAGTAGCATTTAAAATTATACACTTTAAATTAATGGAAAAAAGTAAGTTTTTAGTTCCATTAGGTAACTATAAACATGGAAATTAAAATTCAAATTGCTATTACCACAAAATCTACGTCAGTGACTAAAAAATAGAATTTCAAATCCTACAATGGACTCATTTTGTCTACTCTCTCTTTAGCTCGTCTTCTCTTCTCGTGGTTTTCCAAGAACATATATCTTAAAGTAAAATTAAAAAAATAGGATAATGTAGATATTTTAAGTTCTTTCATGCATGGAAAAACTTCAGATAATCAATGAATTCAGAGATAATTTATTACCCATCTTAAGTTTTTTAAATCTGCGAGAATTATTTAATTTTGCAACTATTTTAAGGTAAAACCGTTTATTGACTTATTCTGAAAATTATGCAATAGTCTTATATTCAGTTTTTGTACCTTGGATTTTTAATTGAACAATTTCATTTAAATATGGATTTTATTACAAGAAACTGAAAAGAGAGAGATAGATAAAATATTTATTCTACAGGAAAAATGATTGCAAAAGTTTTTATGCAGTCATTTTTGTTGGCCTAATTTTTTAAAATTTTAATTTCAAAACTATTTATGTATTGTGTTTATCACTCTTTTCCATTCGTATTGCAAAAAGTTAGTTTGAGTCCAAAATTCTCTGTCTCAATTTCCTTTCAAATTTGTTTTCTAATATGGATTTTTATTTATTTAAAAATAATATCGATTTTTACTTATTTAAAATAGAAAAATCATATATGAGAATGAAATTTGATTTTGAATTACATTTTCTTAGAATTTTAAAATTGTGAATTCAATAAGAAATCATTGATGATATATTGATTTATGATTTCGAATTGTTAAAAATAACTTGCTTCACCATTGTTGTTGAAAGATGAGAATACAAAAAAGCAATAAAGGAAAGAGCCTTATGCATAATAATATAATACAGATAAATGATATATTTTTTTGTCATAGGACTTTTAAACTCTTACAGGTATTTTCAAAGTATAAAAATACAAAACGCACACATTATATTGAAAATTTCCCTAATTTAACTATTACGGTGTTCAATAAAACACTGTTAACGGTGTAAAACAACTTTTATATGGATAATAAAACGGATTACTGGTGAATGAAAAATACATGAAAAGACACCTAAATCTAAGCAGTTTCTTTTAATAACTTATTAGTACGTGGATTCTCTACGTTATAAATACCCATAGAAAGAGTTTTTGATCAAAATATGAAATTATTGCATATCTGAATTTACGAAATGATCTAAATGCTATAACAAATCAAGATAATTTAAAATTTTGCTTTAAGGCTAAATGTGATCAATATTTGTTTCGTTTTAACAAATTTGAGTCAACACGTGAGTCTAAACATGAGTTTGATTCACGTAAAACGTTTTAGAGTTAACGAATTCGAATAACAAACTGAAAAAGAAAAAGTTCTATTTATTTAATTAGATAATTTTACAAATTTTTAGTTTGAAAGCAAAAGCGAAAGTTAGTCTCCGGTTGAGATAAAATGAAGAGTAAAAGAAAAAAAAAATAAAATATTGAAGTTCCTATTAAATACTTTGCAAAATTAGTGATTACTTTTAGTCTATGTCGTTGTATTTCTAGTTACATTTACGTAACTTGCATTAGTTGTGATGATATAAAGCAACTCACTGATTTAGACGTTCATCTCGATTTTACCAAGAATGGCGTAACGTACTAAACTGGGTACAAAAGCCATCTTCCTCTCTTTATAAATTTCCATACGAAACATTGAACATATGTGGATTTTCGGAAAAAAATAGATGTGACCGAAACCAGAAAAAAAAAATTTCCTATAAAATAAATAAATTGAATTTAAGAGATAATTTCAAAACATAACATTTCTGGAAGCCTTGAAATAAGATTTGTGATTTTTAACTTTCTAGAAATTAGTACTTGGCTTCAAAAGACTTTGTTTCCCCTATAACAATGAAATTATATTAAAAATAATGCTAAATTCTCTTTAACAAAATTTTCTACTTTCAAAGCAATAAAAATTATCAAACTTAATAATGTCCCTTTCTTTACTTAATTAGGCCTTCTGTTCGAATGAGAATTCTTTCTTTAGGTCTCACATGTATACAAAACTCAGTGGAATCGATGGGGAAAAAAAAACTGACAGACAATCGCTATTCATGGAGTCATTTTTCGTGACATTGAATCACAAATCACACAATGACAAACAAAACCACACAAAAAAAAATCTTTCTTCCCGTTTCAGTATGTTTCTCTTTCTTCTTTCTTTTGGAGCTGTTTAAGGAGCTCTTCCGGCTCTTACTGGATCTATAAAGAAAGGAACGAATAGTGATGAAAAGATGCAGTAGATCCCTTCAAAGATGGAAGAACTTCTGAGACCGATAATTGCATTCTATTGTTCAATAAATGAAATAAAACAAAATTATTTTTACTGCAGTGTTGTAACATTTTTCAAGAAATCTATAGATCACCCAGTTTGCTTTACAACTGTATTTTATGTAAAATCATTTAACTTTACATTTATAATAATTACTACTATTAATTTTATGTACAAAGTAGACGATCTTTTACTAAAGTAAAATGTATTAGAAAAACATTTTGTTCTCTTAAAATGCAAGAGTTAATGGAGTTTTTTTTAAATGCAAATTATATATTTTCAAATACACATCTTAATTCTACTTAAATTAATTTTAGTTTATATTTTTTCATAAAAAATAAGAAACGGAAACAAAGAAACTTTTTCACGAAAGTATTAAATCATAAATTTGAAAGATCCATTCACTCCCATATATGAAAGAAAAATATATTTTAAAATTATATGATTATATTAATTTGAATGCTTCAATAACTGATTATTTGAACGTTTCTTAAAAACTGACAGAACCATAATCCTTATAAATATGAGGCGTTTAATATCAATTATAGCTCAATCAATAAAATATGATGGTGTAAAATATATAAATTATATCTTAAACGTCTATGTAAAGGGAACATCTTAGGTAATTCACTGTTTCATTTATTCTCTTAAGTAAGTTCAGCAAAAGTGGTATTAAAATAAAACATTTAATTAAGACAGTAGACAATTTTTACTAATTTATACAGAATATTTTAAATTATTTTGATGCATTATTTCCCAAATTTAATTTCTTAGTTAATATCCATGCTTACTTGTCTATACTATATGGTTCCTTCATCTCCATATTTTCTTCTTGTTACAAATTTAAAATTAATAGGAAATACTAGGATTCTTATAAATATACAAAGTAAAATCCATATATTACTATCTAAACTTTTAATAGGGCCATCAATTATATAAAGTAAGGCTTTAAATTGAAAATAATTTTTTTGATATCGTCCTATTAAAAAAAACACCCTTTACAGAAATATCCTATATGGAATTTATATCCTGGAGTAGAATTTTTTTTCATTACATAAGAGATCTGTATTATTATGCATAAATTCATGAATAATACTGCATGTAATTAATAATTAATATCCTGTTAGAGATCTTATAAATAACTCAAATAAATTATTCTGAAAATATTTTAAGATTTCTTGCATTTTTTAAAGAACTCTATGATTGTAACGCCTTGAAGATACACAATAAATTGAATTATGAATAAGTAATTCTTACTTACACTATTTTATGAAACTTTCTTTTGCTTAAAAGATCTTTTATTAAATGAGGACATTTAACTTTAATTTAAACATTGGTATCAAATATTAATTTAAATTTATGTTAGAATATATTTTAATGGACTTGTTTACAACTTTATGTTACATCAGTCATAATAATCTCCTAAATTTTCTCTTAAAAGTTCTAATGCAATTTTTATTTTTTAAGGATTTTAGATAGATCAGGAACATGAAAAAAAGAATAACTTAAATGGTAATTATTTTTCATAGCTATATTTAATACTATCTTAAAATTTCTGATCAATTTATGCTTCAAGCAATATTTAATATCTTTTTAAATTGATGCAAAAATTTAGAATTATTTTAATTTTTATTATGTAAAAAAAGTAAAATAAACAAAATGAGGTTAAAAACATTTTCCTTATTTTACATCAGTTTTAATGAGTAATCAAATATATTTTTATAAAAATGATTTTTATTATCAATATGAATTCTAAAGCCAATTTAATATTAAGCAATTTTTTATGCAAGCAAATTTTCAGTGTATAAGACTTATTCCGAAGAATGATAAAAGTTATACAAACATTCATAGAGAACAACATTTTATTGTAGTGAAAACAATATATCGTATAATAACACGTCAATTAAAAAGTCCCCGGCCTGACACATAGATGACGCTACTAGAATTAAATCCATATGTTTTTAGTTAGCCCTAACCCTCAAAAGATGCGTGTATAAATTTGACAGCTGTTGGATCATTGGTTTGTGAATTATAGCATTTTGAGTGAAGCAACTTTTGTTATTGTGAAAAAAATGGATAAAAAGGAATTTCCCGTGTTGATAAAATATTGCTTTTTGAAGGGAAAAAATACAGTTGAAGCAAAAACTTGACTTGATGCCCATATTCCGGACACTGCCCCTGGAAAATCAACCATCAAGGATTGGTATGCTAAGTTTAGACGTGGTGAAATGAGCACCGAAGACGGTGGACGCCCAAAAGAGGTTGTTACCGACGAAAACATTAAAAAAATCCACAAACTGATTTTGAATGACCGTCAATTGAAATTGAATGAAATAGCAGACACTCTAAAGATATCAACTGAACGTGTACATCATATCATTCACGAATATTTAGGTATGAGAAAGCTCTGTTCAAAGTGTGTGCCGTGCGAGCTCACTTTTGATCCAAAACAACGACGAGTTGATGATTCGGAGCAGTGTTTGAAGATGATCAAGCGTAATAAACCCGAGTTTTTGCGTCGATATGTGACAATGGATGAAACGCGGCTCCATCATTTCACTCCGAAGTCCAATCGACAGTCATCCGAGTGGACTGCACACGATGAACCCGCTCCAAAGCGTGGGAAAACGCAACAGTCGGCTGGCAAGGTTATGACGTCTGTATTTTGGGATGCGCATGGAATAATTTTCATTGACTACCTTGAAAAAGGAAGGACCATCAACAGCGACTATTACATAGCGTTATTGGACCGTTTGAAGGACGAAATCGCCGAAAAACGGCCGCATTTGAAGAAAAAGAAAGTGCTGCTTCACCAAGACATTGCACCGTGTCACAAGTCAGTGAAAACGATGTCGAAAATCCATGAATTGGGCATCGAATTGCTTCCTCATCCACCGTATTTTCCAGATCTGGTCCCCAGCGACTATTTCCTGTTCTCAGATCTCAAAAGAATGCTCGCTTTGAAGAAATTTTTGTCGAATGAAGAGGTGATCGCCGAAACTGAGGCCTATTTTGAAGCAAAGGACAAATCGTACTACAAAAATGGTATCGAAAAGTTGGAGGGTCGATATAATCAGTGTATCACCCTTGAAGGGAATTATGTTGAATAAAAAAAACTAATTTTCCCAAAAAGATGTGTTTTACTGTGGTAGGCTGGGGACTTTTCAATTGACTTGTTACATATAACTGGAAAATGACTTGTGTTGCAATAAACACACAATAAATACGTTCATAACCTTTGTATTTCTAATGAATGTAGGTATCTAAACAATGGCAATTTTCATTATGAAAATGAATATAATTTTATTCCAGACTAAGTCTTTCTGATATCAAATAATTATCTATTTGATATCATTTGGAATGTTCTCTGACATAGGGAATTTGTATTCATTTAAAATAATTTCAAAAGAGCATAGTAATTGTCTCAAAAACAATTTTGTTACTAAAAATTACTTTGTATGAGTTTTAAATATTTCTTACACAAAACCTATTTAATTTTTGTCAAAGTTTGTAATATATTCTGATACGAAGAATAGCATTAATCTTGAGCCTTAGATACTATTAAAATTATTATTCTTCCTTCTTAATCGTAGACACATCAGATTTTCAATCCAGGCTTTCAAACACATTTTTTTAAGAAAATAGAAGCATGTTTACTTTCTATTAGAAAATTGCTTTGTAAAATTATGTAATAAACAATAATGTTTGTAATTAAAAATAGATAAAATTTTATGTGTTATATTTGCTTCCAATGTAATTTTAAAAAAATATAATTGCTTAAACTAATATGAAATCTGAAATAATTAAGTAAAGCAATAAATAAGTTAATGTTTATCTATAAATGTACAGGAATATTTATATATACATCGTTATTGGTTTGATAAAAATACTTCTTTATTACGAGTGCTTTAAAACTTATTAAAATATCCTAAAAAGTAAAATCATTTAGACCAAAATGTGAAAATTCACAAATTAATTATTTCCTCACTATAAGAGATTTCGATTATAATTGGAGGAGGAGGTATCGTAAAGTCTTAATTATTACTAAGAAACAACCAAGATAACCGGACACAATTTATTTTGCGTTTTAGTTGATGCTTATGTACACAATATTTTAAATTACAGATATTAATGTTTATTTGTTTTATTTCAGGAAGCCATAGATTGAAGAACGCTCAGTACTGTGAAGACAAAGGCTTATAGTGTGATTAAGTTCCTTTATTTAAAACATTACGACTACCAGTAATTCTAAAATGAAGTTACAGTTGGTAAAATAGCATGTTATGAGGAGGAAAAGGAGCTTTCAAATTGGTATCATATTCTTTACAGAGGATATAAGAAGTAGAAGACCATCACCCACGGACGATGATGCCACATTGAAGAAAGAGAAGGAATTGATACTATTATACCGAAGAGAGCTCATCCAAAAGATCATAAGTCATATTGATTTTTTATGGTAGTGTGTGGAAATTTATCGCGAAGAACTGCACAAAGGATATGCTAGGTTTCACAACCGATTCCTTTTCAGGTAACCGATTCCTTTTCAGAAGAAAACACGGTGCAACTTGTTAAGGGAGAAGTTAATTCTTTTGGATCAAGAAGGAGAGCATTTGTTTTTTCGTCACCTGGTTTCTATCGATGAGGCTTATATCTATCAATTTGATTCAAAGACCAAAGACACTAGTTGGAAATGAAACCACAACGATTCCCCCTAAGAAGGCTAATTTGCAAAAGTTCTGAAGCGAAGGACTTGCTGTCTGTGTTCTGGGAGGTTAGTCTGTGTCTACAGACTAACCTGGAAAAATGTCAGACCATCACTGGTACCAACAACTGCCCATTACTTAACACACTACTTGATCTTTTGATTAATAAATGACGTGCTATGATCACCAATGGCGTCTACTTTCTTATCAACAATGTACCTGCTCTCACATTTCGAGGTGAGTTTGAAGAATCAAAGTGGCATAGCTTTAAAATTTTACGACATCTGCCTTATTCTCTTGATTACACTCCAATCAACTTTTCCTTATTCCCAGAACTTAAAAAAAACTCGACGGAATTAGAGGTTTAACATCACAAATGAGGTCATTCATGAGGTGGGACGATGCTTTTTGACTCAGTTTGCTGAATTCTAGATTGAAAGTCCAAGAAAAGTTGGAATAAATGTAAATCTCTGGTTGGTGACTATGTAGAGAAGTAATAAGGGTAGCAAATAAAAAATATTTTTTTATTTAGACTATCTTTATTATAATATTTGAAACATTATGATAATCCTTCGTAAACAGATATTTCTGTTTCAAATCGCATTAAAAAAATTCATTTTCTTCACTGCAAACGTAAATGCTTATTAAATAAATAAACACAATTTCATAAGAAATAATCTTGCGTTTCCAAGATATTAGAAGTGAGTTTCATTTATATTCATTCAAATTTAAAAATATAGCTATTGTTTTTCCTTGCATTAAATGTGCGTGATTTCTGTAAAAGTGTTCAAAAAATGAAAAATATATTTTAAAATAAATAGAAATTTCACATGAATAATTGAATAACATTGATGGTCAGTGTATAATCAGGTGTTTTGTTTTTTTAAAGCTATGTCTCAGATCATTTTGTTTTATTATTTTAAAAGTATATTCCAGAAATAATTTAATTTTATTTTGCTGAAATTAGGATTTCGTTCGAATGGTTTTATGTGTAGTATATCATTTAAATAAATACAGTACTAAATATATAGTAGCTCCTTAAAAGAATTAATTAAGATAAGAAGGGTTTTTTCTTATATTATTACAATAAACTTTTATAATCGTTGTGTCGCTCAATAAATATATTAAGCCATTAATGTATATAGTATATCATATCAAAATACAAACTGATTACAGAATTGTAGAAGCTATTTTGAAAACCCTTAGCTTAATTCTTGTGCTTGTTCAGTAGCAGTGTAAGCTGAAAGAATGCTATTTAAATAAATCCTTTGAGAAATGTCTTAGAAAAATTTAGTATTTTAAGGTAATTGATTAAATGAGCTATGGGCAGTTGGAATAATTTTGATAAGGTGTTTCAATCTGCACAGGAAACATAGAAAAAACATGGAAAAGCTAGTGAATAGTTTAATGGAATTGACAGATATTGAGTAGAAAGAATATTGTGGAGATGGGATAAATGGATTTCTTTGATTCACAGAAACTTCGCAGGGAAAAATAGGAATATTATTATAATGTAATGAGTTCGCTTCATCTTTTCAACATTCAGAAGTTTAACAATTTACAATTTAAATATTAATTCTCAACATTAAGGGAAGTTTGACTCTGAGCATTTTCAAAGTACTTGAAAAAGCTCAGTGATTGGATTGATACCTGAAAAGTAATGTGATTTAAAATTGTAGACACAAGCGTGCAAAGGGAGAGACCAATGGAGAGACGGCACGTAGCAAGGAGCGCAAGAAACGACGCAGATTAATTTGCTACGGGAAATCGAAAGGCATATGTATGAAAACTCACGTCAAATTGAAACGAAACAATGCATAAGCATGAAGGTTTGATACAAATTTGGAAAACTGGCTCCAGAAACTTATGCAATGCTAGTCCAGGAGTAGAAGATAGACGGAGTGTGGAGAAAATGCATTTACGACTGGTTTAAACGCTTTTTTATTAAGGGAAAGGAAATCGTAGATGGAGAATCATGTTCAGGTCAGCCCCAAACAAGTGTGACTACAAATAAAATCTACTGGGTACAATAGACTTTGCTGCAAAATCTTCGACTGTTAATGATGGGTATCTGAGGAATTGAGAATTGACAATAAGAGTTGACCATCATTTACCAAGATTTGTCAAACCGCACTATCTGTTCCTGTTTTGTGCCACACTCATTGATCGACGAAAAGAAGAAAACGCACATGCACATTGCTGAAGATTTAATTGGCACATACGACCAATATCCAACATTTCTTATTCATTCAGATATTAATTTATGTGAGCTAGAATATACTTGAAACTTTAAAGTGAATCTATATTACGATCTTTATATGGTAGAGAAATTGAATTTTAAAGCAGTGACTTTCTTAAAGAAAATCTTTTATTAAGTAGATTACATAATAAACAAGCAATAAAGAGAAGTTTAATGAGGTACAATCGTTCACATTATGATTCAGAAATGTTGTTTGTATCTTTGATAATATAATTTAATTACTGATTCTTTGGTCAATAACTTTACAGTGGTTTTAGAACAAAAATTACGGAATTTCATTTATTTTTTCTTTAAAAAGTGACCTTTTTAATACGTCTAATATATATTATTTTTGGAATAAATACCTCGAGTTACTTTAAAAAAATAACTAGAACTCAAATATTTTTTATACAGATGGCTACTTGTGGAAGATTTACATTTAAATGCATTCCATAAAACTGCGAAGGTACGTAGTATCAATAAAAAGACAAAAATTGAACTTCAGACTTACTTTTGGATTTAAAAAATGAACATTTTAAGCGGAATGTTTCTAGATGGGAATAAAAAGAAAAATCTAAAGATGAATATCTTTTTACAGTAAGGAAAAATTTGAAGATATCCTCTTTTTGTCAAAAAGTAATGTCTTTCTCATAGGAAATAGGAGTTCTGATGAACTTCTGTAACAATTTTTTTTTATGAGACGAAAAGATATTCTTCATATGTTAGTCGTCTTCATCATAGATCTAAAAGATCGCTTCTAGACTTTTTAAACTTACTTTCTACCATGATGATCGTACATTTTATTTTGAACAGAATTTGAGATTTCATCGCTTATTAGTTCAAAAGAAATTTTATTCCTTCTAGAAAAAGTCTTTTC
Source organism: Nephila pilipes (assembly GCA_019974015.1). Taxonomy (NCBI): domain Eukaryota; kingdom Metazoa; phylum Arthropoda; class Arachnida; order Araneae; family Nephilidae; genus Nephila; species Nephila pilipes. The sequence goes on along the minus strand of BMAW01067850.1, from coordinate 203,177 downwards.
CATATGTATGAGAGTGAATTTCGGTGATAGTCGTCAACTGTAGATCCAATAGTATGTTATGAGTTTAGATGAGCGTATTAATCCCATGAATTATATATATATATATATATATATATGTGTGTGTGTGTGTGTGTGTATGTGTGCCTGTATGTATAAAAATTTAGAGATAATTAAATCTATATAGAATAGGTAAAAAAATTAAACATAATTAAATTTAAATTCATTGCCTACATTATTATTCTCTTTTATTTAATACTGCAATAACTTCGAGAAAATTTGTTTAGTATTCTGAAACGTACTTCTAAATTCTACAAATATTTTAAAGCACTGTTTATTTAATTCTAGAAAAGGAACAATGTTTTAGCTTTTAAATAACTTTAAATTTATACTGGTAACATACAAACAAATTCAATTTAATAGACTTCTCACTCATTAATTTAATTTAGTTGGTATAATAAACATTACTTTTTCATGTTTTAATGAAATTAAATTACTTAAACTATATTCCATTACCTTTATAATAGATGCTTAGGTTGCATAATATATTTAAATTAAAAATGAGATAAATTAAATTTTTTTGAATTAAATTAACATCAATTTTAGTGTTAAACATAATAAACATGCTTTTTTAAATTCAATGAGATGCAAAAATAGATTTACATAGATTTCAGTCAATGCATAAAAATAAATTATTCAAATTATTGATTTTGAAATTTTTTTTAATATATACTTCAAAATTAATTTTGTAGTTTTTTGCTATTTTGAATCATAAAATTATAATAATTATATTATTCAAAAATATGAGGTAATAATAGAAAGAGATTATCTCAAAATGAGATTTCCTTTTTATAATAATAGTCTTCTAATATCTTTCAATTGATTTATGAGTTATAATGTAGAGAAATACAATGGATAAAAGTTTTGCAAGTAATGATTAAGTGTAAAACTATTTTCCTCAGCTGCAATTTGCTTTCCCTACCTACAATACCGTAGAAAACAGTCAAGAACAAGACATTATATCTATGTGACAGCCCTATTGTTTAATGAATTTGTGTTTCGTATTGTTGTATAACATCGCAAAAATAGCTCTGCTGCTGCATTTAAATTAATCCTTTCCAACAGTTTTAATTGAATACTTTTTTTAGTTTTTAGAACTTGGAATGTATTTTATTTAAACAAAAGTGGTTGCAACGTAAATAATTTTTTTAAAAAATGATTAATGGACCCTATTTCAATGAAAATGAAAAAATATTTATTATTAGAAAGATATAAATATTTTGTAGAGTGTGACTTTATGAATTATACTTGGTATTGAAGATTGCATGTTGATAACAGAATAAATAAAATTGAAAATTTGTTCCCAAAAATTATAACAATATAATTCCACACAGAGTTATGTTGTTACTATTTTTCCATTATAATTATAAGTATAGATGTAAGTTGGGAAAATTATACTTATGATACTTTATGTAGGAAACACCCAGTCTTTTTTTTATAGCCAGTTGAATAATTCCTTTTAGACATACAATATCATGTTTTGAACTAAAATCTAAGAATTAATTTGATGTTCATTCCAATACTTTATTTTGCAACCGTTATCACTCAGTTTTATCTCTATTGTATGCGAGACTTAGTATAAATTATCGAGTTATTTGGATATTTGTTTCCAGCTGGATCAAAATCAAAAATCCAGTTATCTATTTATGAAATCCCAATTCTAATACCCAGATTTAATATCAAATGAAGAAAATGGTTCAGTTAGTTGTGTTTTAAACAGTTATAATAGTTTTTTATGATCTTTTTTTTCATTGTTCCCATAGTAAACATTTGAATTAATTAAACTATTTGGATATAGGCTATATATTACAAAAAAAACTCTTACATTTTAAAATATCAAATGGTAAGAAAAGGAAGCTTTATAAGCTGCATATATTTAGGAATAAATTTCACTTAAATTATCTAAGATAGTAGGTATTAAACGTGTTTCCCACTGCTTTAAAAGTCGTATTCTTCCATTGCACTAAAATTTAATATTGGCAGAACAAGTTTTGCTAACTAATTTTCTTTATGTCCTAAGATTCATTACTATCTTTTGAAATATTTAATAAATCTGATTCTCAGAATATTCATTAAACTTACATTATGTAACTACCAAGACATTGATATTCGACTAATGATATTTTGTGGTCATCCATTTTTTATGATGTATTTTCCTTTTGAATTTGTTAAATTTGTTAAAAAAAATTACAGATTTTTCTGGTAAGCTATAATAAATTAGTATAGTTAGAACAATATACTGTAGAATTTTCCTCATAATATTAAGACTTAATATTAAGGGATTATTTAATACCAAATTTATTTCTAATTACTTTTGTTAACACTAACTATACTAAAATTTGATTTGAAACATACTTAGTTGTTATTTACAGTAACAAAATTTCTGTTTTGTTCTTTTAACACAATTTCCTGTACTTGGATTTAAAATTTAATAAAATAATCAATTTTTACGATATTTTTTAGTAATGCTTTCAAAGATTCACCTATTTTGAGGACTTTCCAAAATCTTTTTTTAGAAACGTTTATGAGAAACGTTTGGAAAATATATAAGATTCCAATAGGAGATTATGTTAAGCGAATTTACCTAGGCGAATCTTTTTCTATAGACGTATAGAACGACCCTCGTATTTAAGAAACACTAACAAATTTTCTACCTCTGGGTTTACATCCTAAACGTGTTTGAAATGATGTCCTCTAAAAACTAAATTAACTTATCTGATGGTATTGAATTTTGTGAACCCTTACGATATCTCTTCTAGAATTACTTTGATTATTCCAAATACTCCTTCGGTTACATATAGTTGGTTCCGATGACTCATTTGAATCACTACAATTCACTTCCTTTTCAAAAACTAATTACATTTCAACTGTCGTATTCAATTTTTTGCTGTGTATAAATAAATATAATGTATTCAATTCATCAACATTCTTTAATAACTTCACTCTCATCTACATGAATCACATTTTACTTATTATACAAGTTTCATTTTAAGCAACTCAATTCAGAAAAGTCCCTGAGGCTGGATGAAGGGAACATCTAAATGCAGCTCACATTATAAACCCTTTCATTCAATGAAACGTAATTTATCGGTGGGTCTAAAGACCTATCTCGAAATTAATTAAAAATATTGTACTCTAATTAAAAGCTTAAGTCCCGCTATGAAGTATCCTATGTTTCTAAACTGAAACTGAATTACAACAAAAATAACACGTAATGATAAGATCAAAAATTGTTACTATTTTGAAATGAACATATTTAAATTTGTATTAAATTTACTAGCCAATAAGTGATTGAAAGCTCTAAGATTTATTAAAATTAACTTGTGTTAGTTGTCCTTTTTTCATCCTCGCTGTAGGGAAATTTCCTTCTGCCTGGTTAAGGTGCAAAGATCCATCATTGCTTTGGAAGTATATCATTCTGTACTCAAAGTGGATCCACAATATCCTTAAAAAGAGTTCTTAATATTTCAATTATCTATAATATTGTTTAGGGGGTGTGCTAAATTGAAATTCGAGTGCTCACTATCCTCTTCTTAATATTTTGATTACGAGTATCATATACACTTTAATATACACATAAATTTGAGGCATGTAAATTATCCAATATGTGCATGAATATCAATAAACTAAAGTCCATCTGGTAAAGGAAACTTAATAAATTTGAATACTTTAACGCAGTACTAATAATTAGAATCAGTGTCCTTAAATACGGCGAGTAAAGAGCCAGACATTTTATATAGTCATGTAAACAAATTTGAAACATTTATGTTGAGAAAATTCAGAATTTTATATTTAATATGCAATAACAGGAAAACGGTTACTTCTACAAAACAATTCAATCAGTAAATAAATATTACATTAAAAATTTATTACATTTTGAAAATTTCAAGTTTTATCGTAAACATCACTTTCCGCTTGGATCACCATACTCGATTATTACAATTTAGAAGAATATTTACATCAGAAAAAAAGGATTTACTGGAATAAATATTCTCCCATTTTGTCAAAAGGAACAATTTGTTACATTTGTCATTTTGCTATTGTATAAAATATGTCCTTCTTGATCATCCGAGTCGTCCATAATATCTTGCATTGTTAAAAAACTTTTCCCTTGATTTTGGGATAGCTGTTCAGATTTGGCTCCTCTCTCAAAGAAGGTGCGTTCTACCGGCGAAGGATTGGCTTCAGTGGCTAACTCGTTTTTCGGCTCAACAAGTTGTAAGTGCCATTGCTCTGGATCTGAGGATGCATGGGTGGGCTGAGGGGGCTAAATTAGATTCTGTTTCTTTTTTGAAAATATCAACAGTGTAGAACTTGTCCCATTAGGAAAGTCTCATTAAAAATCATTGCTTACTCTCTTTTCAACAATGTTAACAATTTCCTATTTGGAGCAACAATAAAGGTAATTAGTAATAGTAGCTTTCAATTTGTATCTAACACTTTTTATGATTTTTGTCGTATGTTGTTGAACATAGAACGAATAAAAACCACTACTTATAGAAAGCAAGAAAACTCAATGAAAGTGTAATTCACCATGTATTTCAGATGATTGCTCTTTAAACGTAATCGAATCATACAACTTGGAACCCGTTTATTAATCAGTTTGCATATACAATTGGAAGCGTAGTCTACAAAAGCACAGGAAGAATACCCACGGATCTGATTTTGAGCTTTAAATTAATAAATCCTTTTCAAAATCTGGTATCAGGGCCTGGAACTGGATACAGAACTTAAAAATATCAAACTGCTTCTAGTTACACCATGCATGGGTGTAACAAGAGAAACTGACGAAAGATTAAACAGGGTAAATGCAATATAAAAATAAAGGTTAACTATCACGTATTAATTGCAACTCATAAGATAAACTTAGTAAAAAGCCATATAATGGAAACATTCCAAACCTTTTCAAATCATTTTAAGGTGGTCCGAGTCTATAACAGCGACGTGATTATTTCAAAAAATAACAGAGATTTTGTCCAATATTAATCAAATTCGAAGTACCATCAGTGTGATATTGGTAAATTCAAGGGTTTAGTTGGATTAAGCGGTCCTTAGGATGGTTTGTGTAAAATCCCAGTTGGTACACACAAGAATAAACAGAATAAGTCAAGAATAATCAGATATATGTAAAACCCATCCCTGTACCCTCAGGGTATAAATTGAAGAGTACCACAGTCCAAACGACATATCTCTTTCCCTACTACAAGTAAAAGGTCCCAGTGAAGTCATTCGATCAGGAATTTAGATGGCTCATCGAACGGACCAAAACTCTGAGGATACAGTTCTCCAAAGCAATGACACCATCACCAAAGAAACCAGTCACATACCACTCTCTACCCATCTTCGAGTACCATCTTCGAAACTATATCCTTCAGTTTTAACTGGACGCAAGTTAGTTGGTGATATCGAATCAAAATGAGACGTCGGGACTATTCGTTCGTTATTTAAGAAGCAGTCAGAGGGATCTTTGGAGAGATAGGAAAATGATTTTGGAATAAAACCTCAATTCTAGCTTTCCCATTTGAACTCGAGTTAATTAGTAAGAAGTACTTTAATTTAATATTTTAAGTGATAATTCAGGTGCGTTTAGACCTAATTACCTACGGGAAGAGTAGATCGACATCGATTTTAAATATTCGTAATTTGAAGAAAAAATAATTAAATTTGGTTCAACTGCATGTGAATTTCCATTTATTGGACTATTGTTATTGATTCTTGTAATTATAGTATTGCCAAGTGAAGATTGTTGCATCTCTAAGTTTGCATATCTAAGGCGTTGTATCTCTAAGTTTAAATACCTTTTTTTCTTTTATTATACACCCTGGAAAATTATTACCTTAATTTACATCAGACTGCAATGAGAGCTATTATCTACAAAATTCCATAATTTCTTCTTCCAAAATTCCCATTTTCAACAAGAAGATGAGAGAAGTTTAATTCTTAATGAATTCTTATAATAATAATTAGATTCAATTTTGTTTACTTACATATATTGTATCAATACCTCTATTTATTGCTGGAAGCTATTAGTTCTACCTTTAAGACCCCTAATTAATTTCTAAATCATTGCTTGAAATCAGGGTTTTACTCTCTCTCTTTTTTTTAAATTGCCTTTTTAGAATTTTCAAAAAATTGTTGAAATTAAAAAAATAATTGGATAAAAATTTCAAGTAAATAAACACACTTTTAAAAATCATGAAATTTTTACAAGAAATCTTGTATTTTGCAACAATGGTATGTAAATATTATTTTAATTATAATTTTCTATAAAAATAGGTTATAAATTATAATTGAGAAAAAATTATTTTATCCATAATCTCTTCTAAACAGAATATAATTCTATTTGAAAATCAACCTTTAATCTGATCTAAATTTTTTTTCTTGAGGTTCTAATTAGGAAAGAAATTCAATTTGATAAATAAATAATGAAGGAGAAAATGTTTAAATAATTAATTATATTCTTTCGTATAAGGAAGTAAATGCTTGAAGGAGATGTATATTTTGTGAAGAAGAATATGTATATTTTTAAATATACATAATTTTAAAAAGAATGATTTTTATTGGTTTCAAAGTTTATCAGGAACTTAAGGAAAATGAAGTTATAATAATTTTTATACAGCCGTAAAAGAGTGAAAAGCATTTAACTTGTTAAGAGTTTTAGCAATGAAATTATGTATCTTGTAGCAAAGAGTTATAACTCTAATGTTTGGTTATTTCATTACAATTAGAAAACCTATAAAAATGAACATTTCATTAAGCAATTATTCATTATAAATCAAAATAACTTATTATGCAAAATAAGATGTTATAACTTATTACGCATGTTTCATTATGTATATGATATTCAATGTGAATTTCACTATGACATCGATAAACACACAACAAGCAGTCATTTGAAGCAACAACATTAATAAAATACTTATATTTTAATTGAGAAAAATGTAAGCTTATACGTTTTAATTAGAATGGAAAACTTTTGTTAAATATTCATTACTTAAAAGCTTGTTCTATAATTCTCGTATGCAATAACCAGACTTCAAAAAATTAACATTATGTCATTTATTTTCATTACGAAATTACATTATCTCATTTTTGGAGTCTCAGCGTTCCTAATAAACTATTAAGCAGCATAAAAACGGAAAGAATTTTGTTATTAATCTTGTAACTCTTTCGAAATGATAAATATTAGATATTCGTCTTCGTTGAAAAATGTTTTGTAATGAGTTGTGTGAATTTCAAAGCATATTTTTAGTGATTTAAATTAAATTTTATTTTGTGTTCAAAATAAATATATATTTTACTCAGATTTAATTAATTGTGTTGTTGAAATTCCCAAGATATTTCTTGGCACTCTTTAAAAGGAATGGAAATGAAAACAAGGATATTATGCTCATATTTACTAATTTGTGAGAAGAGTTTCATAAAGTTAAAAATAGAAATTTGATGCGATTTCTAAATCAAATAAGCGTATTTTATCCTAAATATTCAGCAGTTTTGTATTAATAGTTTTGATCACTATTGCCTGATTTTCAAATCTTAAACATTTTAAAGGGAAAGTTATAGCTTCTATTAGTTTTCATTTCAAATAATTTTTATATTGCATATTTATTACCATTTATACTATCAGAGTAAATAGTTTCTTCTGAAAAGTATCAGGATTTGAAAAAAATAATACTACCTGAGACATACATAATAAAATAAAAATATGATTCTGTCCATAATGAATTATATTTGTTTCCAAGAGTTAAGCATAATTTTTTTAAACTAAGAAAAAAATATGAGTAAATATTGGTGAATTTGCTCGGAATAACTTAAAAAGAATTATCTGTTGAAGGTAAAATTTTATTTTTATGCAAAGCATTTCAGCTACCTCTTCGTGGACATCATACCTGACAGATGAACAGATCTCTATATCTTTGCGTGTCTTGTGCCCAAGCAAACCAGTCCTTCGCTTTCCTTTAAATGGAAAATATCTAACGTATATTTTGTAGCTGGTTTACTCACTTGATGGAATCCTATCGATTATGTGTGAGATAGGCTCAGGAAATAACTTGTAGCTCGTTCCAAAACTTAAAAGAGCTCTTTACGACGTTTGTAACCTTTTGAGCCACAAATAATTCACAATACCATAGCAAATATGGAAAATCGTTTTACATCATACCTGACTGTCATAGTTAAATACACACTTTATTAAACTGCGGCCTCAACTTTTTATTTCTTTTATTTTTCATTGAAGAATGAACTCCTCTTATGCTCAATTTGATTTCAATCTTTTTCTATGGGTAATAAAAATAATTGCTATCATTTTTTCGTATTATTTTCTTATTTTATAACAGTTTTACATACGTATATCACATTTCCGGCCATTCTGACAAAAATTTCATTCATTATTTCCATAACTATCAATGATGTTTAAATTTTGTACACCAGTGTAACTATTCATATAGAATTTTAGGTCCTTTTATTTAAAAATTGAATATATTATACATGGATGTATTGTTATGAATGTAATTTTTATAACATATTTACATTACAAAATATGTGAAAGATCTAAAAATGAATAGCAAATAAATACAAAATTAAGAAGCTTATTCGTTTTAAGCTAAATTATTTGTAATTTTAATTTCTTCTTGGTTTCTCCATTTAAAATGTACTCTAACATTTGTAAGTAATAAATTTGTTAAAAGGATCCACAAAACAAAGTAATTTTAAATTTTATTAATTAATAAGAGTATAATCTACTTTAATTAGCTTATAAACGTCATCAATTTTCCTTCTCTATATTGGGAGTAATTACTGATCTTGTCTACTTCAATATAGCTTTTTAAATAAGAAAATTAATAACATAGTGTTTTAGAGTATATAAGGAGAATTGTTCTTGAACATATAAGATTTTATTCATTAATAATTATTAATGTGATCATTTTATGGTCTTAACTTTATTATTTGAAACTTGAAAATCCATTTATGAAGTTCCGTTTAACTGTTTTAAATGTGAGAATAAAGGAATATGAAAGATAAAAAAGAATGGCTAATCTATGTAGATCATATATTAAATTTCAAAGCGCAATACATATAATATGTATTATAGATGTAAATAATCTTCAATACATGAACTTTAATGAGATTATGGAAATAAGATCCCATGTACTACATAGTGCTCATAAGTATTAACTCTGCTCCCGTAAAAAGTCATTTAGATATCTACGAAAGCATTTGGTTTTATGGGAAGTATTTTTTGAAACAAATGTTACCAGAGAAAAAAAATTTAACAGGAGGTTTCAAGAAGATAATTTAAAAATTGATTAATAAATATGAAATTTTAACGCAAAACTATTATCAGAAATCCTATGTAGAAATGAATATTCTTTTAAAAGGAAAGTGTATTGGCTTTTGAGACATTAATATGGATAATTTTTTGAAATATCATATGTTGAAAGTTTCATTAAGGTTTTTATTTGTTTTTTTCAGAAAGTTGTAGCATTTCTTTTCGTTAGAACACATTCTCAAACTTATAATGTAATTCATTATACCTAAATTCTTTCCTATAATTATTAATAAGATATAATGCCAAGTAAAATTAAATTACCATAGCTAATATTAAAGCTATATTTTGCCAGACAAAATAATTTTATCTCTATCGAGACTTAAAATATTATAATCATGTACAAATAATTTCCAGTTTTTTTTTTTTTATTTCAAGCGTGTAAAATATTTTGTACACATTAAAGTTTTATAGATATTTACACACATAGTAACAAACTTTCTTACTCTGTGGAACGTAATTTGATTTCTTGGATAATAGCAGGTATCGTAATTTTTTAAAAGATTTTTAGGAAAGGAAAAAAAAAAACTTAATTGCCTTATTACTAACATTTATAAATGCACAAGCTTCAAAACAACGTCTTTTAACTTTGCATTTAACTTACTGCATGTTATTCATGGTGGAAACTCTTTGTAATATCTATATGGAGAAATGTTTTAAAGAATATAAATAAAAATATTACAGAAATTGTAATATCACAAAACCTTAAGAAAACAAGGAGTAAAAATTACCTTTCTTTAAATTTTAAAAACAACCTAGTTTTCGAAACACTAATTAAAAAATAAAAAAGGAGTTTATAACATAATTAAACTTTTTTTAAACGCTGAAAAATGAAATAAACTAAAGAATGTGAAGGGTAAAGATAATTACGGTTATTGTCGCATAAAATTAGATAATTAAAGATCAATAGATATATTAGTCCTTGCGATTAAAATTAATCCTAAAAGAGTCATAGTTAAAGTATGTCCTTGAGAACCACTTTCATTATTGCAATTATATATATTTATGCATTTAGTACTTTAAAATTATATGAAAAAAATAAAAAAGTGCATTTCTTCTACTTGTAAAAAAATATCCTCTGAGTTATTTTGCATAGATATAATGCTATATTTTTATTATTCTCATATATTTGAATCTACGATGGAGATATTATACTTCAATTTAAAATTCTCCTATATCAAAACATTTAAAAAAACATCTTCTAGTTTCTTTTAGTTTTAGAAGAAAAAAGATAGTTTCTGTTATGGAAATATCTTCATTAATAATCACTAAAATGTAAAATTAAAATGCAGTATTTATTGAAAAAATGTGCATATATAAATATTCAATATATAAATTTAATAGAATATTGATCAATTTACTGTTATATATATCTTTAATGCTTTAATAGTTTTTTCTAAACATTATGTAAAAAAATACTTTTCTGGAAAACCATTTGTTTTTTGGTTATTTTTTATAGGAAATACTTAAAATGTAACGGAATTAAAATATGTAATATTAATATTTTTTTCGTTAAGCTATCTTTTCGTCGTTCAAGAACCATTTCTTTATCACAGACAATTTAAAAAAAGAAACAACAAAAGCTCAAAAACATATTTAAGAACATATATATATTATTTAACAATAAGCCATAACTTCAAAAACACCTAATTAGACAAAAGTATTTAATAATAAAAATATTTCACTTAGTAATCATTAATAACATTACATAGTAATGAGCCTCGATGATTTAAAAGATTGTTTGTTTTGAATTGAACTGAAGGAATAATAGATTAGTATAATTACATTAATTAATTATTTCTTCACTGAATTTCTATATACAGATAAAAACAGTAAGAGTAAGGTATAAGCGATGATTTATCAGATTAATCGTGCAATGAAAACAATCAATAAATGCTACATTATAATATACAATAAAAATATGATTATAACTTTCAATCACCTAAGGAAATACATTTTATTGCCCTCAAAACAGTGCGATGCTCTTTTTATATTTGATTAGAGTATTTCAACAATACTTTTTATAAATTTTATATGATATGTCAACATTAATCATTTTACGAATAAAATAGTTATTTAAGGGTAATAAAAATTTATTTAATAAAAATAAAAATAGAATCAGTATTCCAAAAATCTATAGAAATTACTGCAAATGCCTTTATTTGTAGACTGTCTATTTTTCTGTTGTGTACTACTTGTTTTGTTACAACCGAGATAAGCGAGACAAAGCGACTTAAAGGAAAAAAAACGTGTCTTTTGTGTTGCACTTCATTCAAGGACACAATAATCATATGTTCACTAGGCGACAAGAAAGGAGAATGAAATTCGGTAAATTGTGATTGATGATAAAATCAGGATTGATAAGATGAATGTTCTCAGACTAACCCTCTAGGGAACAATATACTTTCTATAAAGTAAAAGAACGCCAATAATGCTTAAAAGAATATGAGCAATATGTTTGTGCTTGTTGCAACAAAAGCCCTTGTTCTTTTGGGTTAGAATACATGTTATACTTTTAAAATGATTACATAGAAACGAATTTGTGGTTTCAAAAACATATGTTAAATTGATTTATAGACATGATCCTTTTTGAAATGACAGTGTATAATTAGCCCTGCGTTAGGTTTTTTCCCCTTAAAATGACCATATAGAATAATTTATTTTTTCTCACTATCCCATTACGCTCCAAGACTCATTTTAAATTGATTATAATTTTAAGGAAGAATGTTTAGTAATTATTAATGGATAAAAAACTTTTTAGTCGTTTTCAAAAATACTTTTTCTTTGAGCTGGCAATATATTTTTTGTCAGTTAGTTTTAAAGCTTAGAAGACACAAAGGAGAAATATAATGTTAAGGAAAATTTTTAATCCTTCTATTAAAGCGGGTTTAAATTATTATTTTAAATGAATTTTGTTTAAAATACAAAAAATAGTTTTGAATTGCATACACGCATTTCAAGAATGTTATATTACATCGATATTCATTATACCGCATGAATAAAAATCTATAAAATTGAAGTCATATTCAATATCTTATTGTTTTTGATAGAGATAACTACAAATACAAAAATGTTTTCCTAAATTTCTGATTAGACAAAGAGTTTTTGGTTGTAATGAGGTTGCGATCTCTTAAAATTTAACTGTAAGAATCCTGTAGATAAAATTTTAAGATGACATCAAGTTTCATTTTTAGATTAAGATATTCTTATTGGCAACTGAATTTGATATTAAATATATTCTAATGTAACAATCCTTAGGTCATTCCATTAGGCAAATGAGCAAGAGAATGAATACATTTTACATTAAACTATCATTATCGAATTTTTTTTTTATGTATTAAGGAACTAATTACAAATATGAAGGGTTTACATAACTGACCATAGTTCTTATTCATGTATACTTATGCGGAACTTATATTTTGTTTTGAATTTAAAAATAAATATAATGACGTTCAAAATTAAAAGAATTTGCATAGTTAGACAAATTTCTGGAAAAGTACTGAATGAAAAATAAGACTAACGCTTAGTTTTAACTGTGTAAGGGCATAGGTTGGTACGGTCTGTGTATTCAGAGGAAATTCCTTTTCAAGCGACGTGCCAATTGCCGTGTTTTGTCATTTTACACACCTCAATAACTTTTGAGATATTTTCATTGCAAAATTCATACGAAAATGAGTAATCACCAAAATTTGGATATTGAATTGATGTGGAGAATCGTCGGAAGACTTGAGGCAATCAGCCTCAAGTGCAGATTGCTATAGACTTTAAAGTAACTTCAAGCTATGTTGGTCTAGAGCTACAGAAATTATTGTAGATCAATATTTGTATAACACAGTGAATCGTAACAGAAGTGAATACCTAACAGATTATAAGTTCCTTCGTGAATTTCTCGTGGTTACAGGAACCCAAGTTTCAGTTATAGTGTTTCCAAAGGTTGTATGGAAAATAATTTGTGCAAGAAGATTTGCTGCTTATGTTCCATTAACTTTTGTACACAGAAGAGTAAGATTAGCAAATGGTAGAGAAAATCGACATTTCTTTAATTCCGATGCTCTCTACCCTTTGCTAATAAAAAAAACAGGGAACAGTGGAAAATCGTTTTATTCACCGATGAGTCCAAATTCGGCCTAACTATATTTTTTGAACAAATCTTCATCTGTAGAGAACCAGGAACTCGGTGTGACAGGTGGTCTGGACAGGAATTATGTTGGATGAGTGAACATACCTCCATGCCCTTGACAGAGACTCTGAGACTGTTGAGATATATAGGAAGAAATTCTTGTAGATTTATATTTAATTTAAAGGCCTGTAAATTGTCATAATTTTATTTTTATTGATGACAACACTCATCCACATAGAACCTGTCTGTTTCAGTGACTTTCTGAAAAGAGAGAAAATTCTCCAGATACACTGTCCAGGCAATTCTCAAGAAACTAACCGTGTGAAGAATTTTAGCCCTGCATTTCGGAGGTTAATTGAAACTCGCCTTCATCTTTTAAACCTAAAAACAGAGTTACTAGAGGAATACGACCAATTTCCACAAAAACTCATAAATAGTCTCATTTACAGTACGTATTATATTTGTGAAATAGGTAACAGGGTAACATACTCCTGTTTTCTGTTTAATCAATTTATTTGTTCCATTTTTGAACTTTTTATGCTCATGATTTGTACACACCATTATATGAGAGTTTGCCATAGCTGTTATATGGTATGTTTTTGTATTATATCATCATAAGTACTTATTTCATTATTATCTGTTCAGTGCTTCCGGAGATAAGCAATAAAAAGTGAAAACTTTCTTAATTTTGAGCACCAATGTATTTTGTTGAAAATGTTGAGGCATACAATATTAAGCAAAATGATCGACAGATTTTACCGACTTTTAATTACCTTTAATGACGATTTCTAGAAATATTTCTTATCCTTACAAATGGATTTAACTATGTAACCGGATATTGTTTGGTGGAATATCCCGTGTAAAAGAGAATTAATCGTAACTGAAATCTTACCTTACATCAGACAGTCTATTTTAAAACAGTTTCATAATAAAATAGTATTTCCTTTTTGTGGTACAGATATATAATATAAGCATTTATACTGATGGAAACGAATCTTCTTTAGAGATTTTAAATCAAATATAATGTCACTAAGATTTCATCTCCTCTGCAACCTATTTATTAACCCAGCATTGATGCTAATAAATAAGTAATAATTACTGAATACATAAAGTAAATGTGAGATACAACCAAACTACAGAAATCAAAGCAATTTCCAAGAAAATTGTACTTTATTTTATTTATTTTTATATTTTGAAGTAAGAACGAAATTAATTTTCAAAGAAAAAAATCATTTTTTTGCAATAAATCTAACAATTTCTTATAGAATTAAATTAGATAATTCTTATTATTATAAAGATGACTAAGCTCCTTATTAAATTTAAATATTTCATAGATAAACATCATGCTTATAAATTACATTAAAAGTGTCTTTTTTTATAATTTAATTCATTGATCAACCTTTATTATTCTTAAATAGTCTAAAATTTATGTAATATTAATTAATTGCGTTAATTTCTAAAATATCGGACAACAAAATAATTAATTAATTTTTAATTACTATTAAAATTAAATAATGTACCATTTTCTCATAAATGCCATTAATACATTTATTGTTAATTACATAGAAGGTTTAAGAAAATTATGTAAAATATTCTATTAAATGGTCTTTCAATGGAGCGTCATAATATGTATAATTTAAATCAATCGCGAGATATTTAAAGGAAACACATTCTTGTAAAGATACTAAACTGCGATTGGTTGGAAATTGCACAAACATTGGAAAAGGAAAGAGCGTTTTGATTAGAAATTAATTTTCATATTCAAAAGGAAAAAAAAGTAGTTTTGTAAGAACACAAATTTTCCCGATGATAGTGACTAAGAACTTTCAATGAAAATATTTCTACATTCTGTATTTCAGATGTTCTGTATGTCTATATTTCAGTGAGACACTAGTTGTATATCTTAATTGATATTCAGGCAAAACGCGGCACAATTTTTAATAGGAGGCAGAAGACTAAATGTGTTTAGCTTCGATTTAACAAGTATTAGATTATGTTTTTTTGATTGTACATAAATTTCAGAGACGAATAAAAGAGAAGTTAAAGGTAATATTTACTCTAAGTCAACCATTTTTGTGACATATTACCTTACTGTTTTAGTAATCTTGCTTTTATTGTTTATTCAAATATTTTTAAGGTATTTTTTTATTTTCAATTTATATAATGCTGAACTGAGATTTATTTCTTTATATTTCTTATAATTTTCTTATAATTCCCTTATCATATTTATCTATATAAACCAAACAGCATTAATACGCTTCATTTTGATAATACATATATTTTAATTTTATCAAAAAAAATAATATTTTATAACTTTTAGTGCATCAGTAATTATGAATTTTCCCGAGGTGTCTTCAGAACACAAATAAAGGATAATTTTTGAAAAAAAAATGTTATGCTTCGTTCAGTTACGTATTGCTTTTATTTAAAATTTTAAAACAGTTATGGATTTTTGAATAACCTTTAAAATCACATAAGCTATCACAAATTCATTATCATTAGATGGAAATATTTCCTTTTAATGATTATGAATGTAAACAATAAGCTTACTTGTAATCATTATTTTAAAGGTGATCCTATTCTACATCAATTCATTGTTCTCCGGGTGATAGATTGAACAATTTTACTCATGTGTTTCCGTCTGGATTAGAAAAGTGTATATAATGTATTTTATAAATGTTTGGCTTAATAAATACATTATATGATAACAAATATAAGCATAAACTTTTATTCAATACTCCTATTTAAATTTTAGTAACTAATGCATTATCTAACATTATTTGAAAGAGTTAATTAGTAAAAGTTAATAGTTTATTTAGGAAAACTATGCATACTCAGTAAGTGTTTTCAGTCAATAGAAAAAGAATTATATCATCAAAATGTTTTTATTTATTTACGAAGCAGGAATCTTTATGAAAAGGATCATATGTTAATGAAGTATTATTTATTAAATACATAGTTGAATCAAAACGGTTTGGGTATGCAAATCTTTTCCTTCATAACCTTTTACAAAATGTTAAATACAATTACAATGTATTAAATATTTATGTTGCTTAAAATACGTTGATAGTATATATAGACGCTAATTTTGTCAGAATTAACCCATTTCCTTTACTCTTCCTAAAAATAAATCAGAATATCGAAGTACATAAAAAATGAGCTTCTAATTTCTAGAAGAGATGTAAATGTATTCAACTTTTAATAAATTTCAATAAAGATATCCAGTTAACCTTTAAACATTATGTGAGTACATATACTGTACAAAATGTTTATTTATCTTGCCTTCGGCAGCTGTAGAACGTCTGTACCAAGCTATCTAGAGTCAGTTCTTTCCCCCTTTTTTTTCTGCAGACCCTTTTACAACTTTCCCTGGCCCTTTTTAAGACTTTGCTTCTATTGTTCGTAATTGGGTGGGGAAATTTTTCACCAACGTTATCAGCAGTGTGCGAATTCCTTATCATTGGCGACCTTAAGGAACAACCACATTCGAAAAAATACTCCCTTAGATGACTTTACGCTGTCTGTGATCGTTGTCTATGTCTAAAAACAAGAGAAAAGAAAATTCTATGATCGATAGAATTTTCTTTTCTCACTATTTCTTGAAGCCACAGAATGAATCTGAAATTTCTCTCAGAAATAGAAATTAGGGAGCTTGTGATGAAGTTTTTAGATGAAGAAAATTTGTCGATAGACACCTCAAAAATCTGATGAGCTTTGCTGGATAGGAAAAGAAAAATTATCCATCCAAACAAAAATTGGGGCAGATTACCACAAACACATGGAATATGTTGATTTATCTGTAGAATTAGACTTACACTTTGCTAGAAATACTAGGAAATTGACAAGGAAATTGTTTAGCCTAATCGATATTGTTATGTTTCTGATATTCATCGTGCCAAACTAAATTAAAAACTCAGTTTAAAAGATTTAGAATAAGTTAATAACATCTCTGATGGAGAAAATAATCATAAAATGCAAAATTTCAGCAATAAAAAGTAAGAAACAAATGGTAATTCAATTTTCTCATTGGCCAACTGACAGAATAAGAAGAAAGTACACATATTGTACGTAAAGAATATACAAAGAGAACAACCTTCTATTATCTGTAAAGCGTACAGTAGCTGAAATCTTTGTATTGACCAGAGTGCACCGAGAATAACACAATTTATTTAAAATCTCTTAACACATAAACCAATAAGAAAACAAACAACTAGAATAAAAAGAAGATTAAAACTGATGCATTTTAATAAAGAAAGGAAAAATAATAAACAAAAAGGTCTTTTTAGAGCCAAATTTTAAAATTCAATTTGCAGTTAAATGGGTAAGTTACGAAATATGCAGACCATTTAGATAAAGTCTGCACACTAATGCATGCAGATTACACAAATATTTATGTATATGCATAAATATTCAATAATATATATATACATAAATATTTGTATATATAAATATTTATATATATATATATATATATAACACATCGATCAATAACTCTCGAGATAACCCAAGGATGTCAGCTCATAGTAAACCAGCTGGTAACCAAGGTCTTTCTAAGAGTACTAACCTTTGCCTTGAAGTAAAAATATTAAGTCTATCGGACCAGGAAGAACTTTGAGTGATGAAGTGAGTTTTCAGAGTGGGTGCCGCGATTGCTTTCGATGGAACAAAAACAGCAACAGATCGATGATTCAAGAAAGTTGTTTATCGCTATTTACTTTAACAAAAGATTTCTTGCAGGAAAAATGTCAGGGGGCAAAAAGAGTTGGAAAGCTGATTTGGGACGGTGCTTATCACCTAAAGGTGATTAACAAAAGTGTTATGTTGATGAATAAAAAGTTTGCAAAAATGT
>BMAW01067850.1:156226-183439 GCA_019974015.1 Nephila pilipes | reverse complement strand
CTTATATAGAATAACATGAAAGAAAACATTTTATTTTGTGACTACGCATTGATCACGAAATTCTACACAAAAAATAAACAAAAAAAGTTAATGGGTGGGAATGGACATGAATTTTCTGAATCTCTTCTTTAAAGAAGGAAAATAAATGACTTTGAACATAAAAATGTAAATGATAGATAAGCCGTTCGAAATTTTGTAAATGTCAATGGCAAACAGTGAAATTGCAAATGGATAAATGTTATCGTATAGATTTAATTATGGTGATGGAAACTTCCTTCTTGAATTCCAAACGCATTGGGTTGACAAGAAACCATTTTAGTTATGTTTTTCGATTTTAAAGTTGTTTTTAATTTGTATTCATTTGAATTTCATCCATCATTTCAGTAAAATGGGAATCTTATTCTTATGCTACATTAATCCAAAAAGTGGATTTTAAAGATGAGACTATTTCCTAGTTATTAGATAGAGCCATGAACAACGTATGACCTATATGTATATATTTCTTTAGTAACTGAGAAGTTGTAGGATAAAGTAAGAAACATATTGAATATGTGAAAAGAGGATACTTGGTAATCCATTTAATGTTTAATGTATTATTTCAGAAAATAGAAAGAAAATTAATGCTTTTACTAATTGTATATGGAATTTTAACACGATAATAAACCTCAAAAGATGCTTTATTTGCGGTGACGCTATGCAACCCATTTATTTAATTAAAAAATGAAAGTATGAAATCAGATGAACACAATTCCAATGTTGAATTAAAATAACTTACCTGATAAGTTGTTACTACGTCCTAAGAAAGAATTCATATAGAGTAGAGCAAGAACGATAAAAAACTTCAAAAAAAAATAAATAAAACTTATTTATATTAATCACATGATTAAAAAAACAAAATAAGTTCTAAATAATAGATTTACATTTTTATTGGAAACATTAAGAAAATATATCTTCAATTTCTAAATGTTTGTAAAAGGAACAATAATATTGATTTAATAAACAGAGATATTAGCAAAAACATACATTTAATAAGATGATGAGATAAAAAGCAATTTAAAAAAGTTTTTTAACTTACTTAATTATTCGGTGAAACTAAATATTTTATGCCAAATTTACTATTTTAAATACCAAAGACTGTAAGAGTAATACGAACTGAACGAAGCACAGAAAAAAAATGTTGTTTTCAATGTTAGACTCGGGAGTTATTGATCGATGTGTTATATATATATATAATCAAGCACCGAATAAATTATTACGAGTTTATGATTGAACTATCGCATTCTCAAAGAGTATAGTCATGAGATTACAGAAGCCATTAATTTAATATTGTTTTAACGTAATTGCTTCTTGAAAATATCTTAGTAATATGGTATCGCTGTTGCTTTCTATGTTATTGGTTTTGGTTGAAAATGTTAATTTACGTAATACACGACTCTAAGTTATGATAAATATACATTTGAAAGTTTATAAATCACTCAATTAAAAATCGGAACCAGGAATTCAGAAAAAAATTATTACGATATAATATGGCGCCAAATATTAGGATCTTTCTTATTCGTCAATGATTACTGACTAAAAATCAGCAACCCTTACTATCTCCCCTTTGTAACTACAAAACTAACCATACAACATGTGGTGAACTCGAACTTCCCAGTAGGTGAAAGAAAATTTTCCCTCAAACCTAAAAGCGCTGAGTGGAAAGGATATTTGACTTAGAATCAGCCGAGTTCTAAAGGTTAAATGCATTTCTAAAATTTTCCAAAAAAAAAAAAAAATTTAACAACTACAAATATTCTATAATATGAGTATCAGGTACGAAAATTCATCACTTTTATATCATAATATAGTTGCTAAATTTGATTTAATTTATCGGATTCTATTGTAGTTTATCGCGTAAATTATTCTTTTATGTATGTGTCAATATTTTAAGAATTTCTCATATATTACTCACTAATTTGATCAAACGTTATGATATTGTATCAGATCTGTTGACTATGTGCTCAGATTACCAGATATTGTTATATTCAGACTCAAATATTTGAAAAAAATAAAGAAAATTAGAAGCTGTGTACTACGGGGACCTTGCAGCAAATAGTACTGCGGACTCTGATTCGTATATACAAGGTATACAAAGAAACCTGTTTAAATATTAAGCAAAATATTTTCAGAGAATTATATCAAATATTTGAAAAAAAAATGCAAGTGTACTCATTTTTGATGATGCGGGCCGAATTTAAAAGTATTTGATATGTAACTTGAGATCAGATTACCTATGAATCTGAAGTACCTAGAGAAAATTAAATCCGACGGAAATCTGTGGTGGATTTTCATAATAAAAGAACGAAGGAAAAAATTTACTTTTATCTATATAAATTGTTTTTAAAAAATAAGGCATCAACAAATTATTCAGAATGATCCTAAAAATTTGTGCAACCCATTCAACAGTAATAGCTCTAATTATAAAAAAAAATCAAGATTTCGAAAACAAGAGCATTCATTTTACCAGTTCTGCAGACTTATAATGACTGAATCTTAAAATATTTTTAATTTATGCAACGATACACGGTTTTTTTTGTTTAACGTTTCTCACTACCTGTTTCTCACCGATTCAATATTACAAATAATTGAAATATATTGACTTCATCAGGAGAAAAGTTAACTATTCAGTGCTTGCTCTTATTTTCTCATTTCTCAACATTCTTTAAATTTGGTCCAAAACTTTGTTTATAATTTACAATATGGTGAATTCAAAGAATTTTCTTTTCAAGTCATGAAATAAACTTCTAAAGGACTTATAAATGCATGCTTGATATTTGTAATTACAGATATAGTGATTTTGCAAATCATCATGAGCAGGTTTATGAAAATTAGAAAAACATAAATTAGAAATATGTGCGCTAAGTGGATATAATAATATCTTCTTTCTTTAAAACACAGGAAATGTTTTTCGCTTATGAGAATACAGCGAAGGAAAGTTTTATTTTTCTTGATTTTTTTCATAATTTAATTAATGATATTAAATCTGATAAAAAAACTCTATTATAACTGATTTTTTACTGGAAAATAGATTTTAAGACGCTTATATTATTTTCATTCATTTCTAATAATTACAACAAAGCCATTTCTTTATTAATATATTAAACTAGTGTGTTCCTTACCGATATGGCAAACCCCTTTATACATACCTTCAGTGACTCAAAATAATTTTTGAGAATTATTTTTTTAAATATCATAAGCTCACACATTTTTATGAGAAAAAAGCTAAAACTTTAAAGTAAAAAATAAATAAAAAGTAAATCATAACAACTTATTTTTAAATATGAAATATTTTCCATCATTTGATTTTGATTATTTATTTTTACATATAAACATAATTACAATATAATAATAACAATTAACAATTATGATTTAAATACCGATATATATATATATATATATATATACATACATACATACATACATATGTATACATAAGTTAAGTAAATAATTTTTCTTAGTTATCTGTAAATCATTCAGAATTTTTACTTTAGACATGCATTCACTCATGATTGTAAAAGAAAGGTGTGTTGGCGAGAAGTTTTGCAGAGTTTACTCTGATAATAATTATTTTATTATGCTCAATATGCTTTGGAATTTAGAAAAAAATTAATTCTACTAGAATTTTTGACATGATTAACTGATTCCACAATTTATAATTATGGAGACGTGACGTTGGTAAGTATTTTATATTTCCTCGTGTTTGATTTTGCTTACCTTTGTGTTAGAAGTATTTGCTAAATTAATATAGTTCTTATTAGTTAAAATTATTGATTTGTTTTAAAGTATTTTTAAGATTCATTTAAGTGTGTACGTTTGTATATTTAAGTGTTATTGACTATGTTTCCCATGTTTATCTTATTTCTTTTTTCATGCGGTATAATTTATATATTGTTTATTTTTTGTTCAATACCACCTAAATATAATGTAATGTGTGATGGTTAGATCTGTAATATTGATATACACACACATTATTCCATTCCAAAGCAGAATTTATGATTTTCTTTAACTTTGCTTTATTTTAAATTAGCTTGACTCATATATAGTTTGTAATAATTTTATTTAAGGTTTTCGATTTTGTTAGTTTGATTATTTAAGTAAATTTTTCGTTGATTTTCATAAGTATTTCTAATTTCAATTTTGATTCATTCTTGAATTATTTGGTTTTTCTCTTATTTGTTTTTTAGTGCTTTTAATAATTTAAAATATTTTTGTGTTTATAAAATGTGCTCTTTAATAAAAAGTTTATATATATATATATATATAAAGTTTTCATGCAGGTTGTTACAACGTAACAAAAAAAACTTGAAAAAATTGAACTTTTCCTTTTATCTTTTGCTTTTTAAATCTTTTTGTTTTAGTTATTTTAGCTTTTGTTTTGTGAAGCTTTCTTTATGAATCTTGTGTATTTTTCATTTTTAATTTAATTTTTAACATTATACTTCCTATTTCTTGGGAAATTGTATTTTAAGTTTCATCATGAGATTTAATCATATATTTTGTAGATGGGGAAAGATAGATCA
Organism: Nephila pilipes; assembly: GCA_019974015.1. NCBI lineage: Eukaryota > Metazoa > Arthropoda > Arachnida > Araneae > Nephilidae > Nephila > Nephila pilipes. The sequence goes on along the minus strand of BMAW01067850.1, from coordinate 178,880 downwards.
GTAATTCTAGAATATAACTCTGCTTAACAGTCTAAAGCTTCAATAAATGAGTTACTTTTTTCTGTTTTTTTTTTCAATTCATACATATTTTGACACTTCAGATTTTTGTTTGTTTCTTAAATTCAATTTCTTTTTAATTTATAGATGTGAGTTAAATTTTATGTAAATCATTTTTTATTGATTATAAATTTTTTTTTGCTGTTTTTTCATATAAAGTATGCATTTTTTTTCTGTAGTTTTAGGTTCTTAAAGTATTTAGGTTTTTTTTACTAATCTTTTCTCTTGTATATTATTCTCCTTGCTACATGAATTTGGAATCATACCTTTACTTTTTTATAAACCTATTACAGGGGAGAAAGTGTAATCATTAATACTAGAATAAATTACACCGATATCCTTAGTGATTAGCAGTATTAGCTTTATGTTTTATTTTTTTTAGCTATTTTAATTCTTCAAATTTTTATTTGTAGGATTTTATAACTTTTTTAATTTTATCTAATTCCTTCTTACAATTTATATCTTTTGTTACCTAAATCTTTATTTTTTAGTGTGTATTTGAGTTTTATTTATCAATATGTGTACAATATTCGCTCTTGTCATTATTCTTTATGTGTACTGCTAATAATATAATAGAAGTTATATTAATAAATCTATAATTTAATAAAATAAGTTCTTTTGCAAGATTTGGGTTGATAATTCAATTAGGTACAATTTATTTATAAATTATTTACTTCTAATCATTGAGAAATTTTATTTATTCTAAAAAGTTTGATGAAGTTTATGTGTTTGAAATCTTTCTCAGCAGTACAAGAAAAATTTCTAAAATGTGAAAAGGTTTTATTGTTAAAAATTTGGTCAAAAGAATTTTTTGAACATTTATCTGAAAGAGTTATCTAAAACTACTAAATAGTATCAGAATGAATAAAATGCTAACTGAACCCATTTTAATTTTTCATTACAATTAACACAACAAGAGGGCTATTGCCGACGGACTCCTTAATCTTGAACTTCGGTCAGGTGACGAGGACGACACCTGATTTAGCACCCCCCCTCCTAACTTCCCCACCTCACCAACGGGAGGACTTTAGGCTACTAAAGATTTAATATGCATCAGCCCTATCAACTGGGTTGGGTATCAAGGCTCGAATCCACGACTAAATGAAAACCGCCGGCAGTGAGACTTTTGCCTTAACCACTAGGCGTTTGTGGCTGCCAGTGCATTTAAAAGGAATTAGTAACTTTCTTAATCAAAAGTAGAACATTTAGACACACTTTTTTCCCATTTATCATAAATAAATAAATTTTTTCCATTTCAATAGGAATCTTTTCCCGTTTGATTAATAAAGTGAAAAATTTGAAGTATTGAATCAGTATTTGCTATTAAATTAATATATTTTTTTAAACAACGTGAAATGTGCTTACAAAAATTTTAAAAATAAATTAGTTTACCTTCTGTTACCCACAAGTTAACATTTGAAATATGTACAGTAGAACCATCATTCTTATACCAAATTAAAGCTAAATAATGACCATATTCAGTAAATCTTAAATTTTAAATTTATCTCATATTGAAAAAAAATTAAGAAATTAAATAATTTATAAAATTTCGAATTAGTAACTTTTTTTATTTATCATGCTATAAAATAAATTCTAATCAACCTATTAACAAATCCGTCGTTCTCAGAATAAAGATCTACAAGTACAACACCCATGTAAAATGTTAAAACTCTACATGCAAAACATTTTTTTTAATTCTGTGGGAAAGTGTGAAAATAGGAAACTGAGGAAAAGTGGTTTTGTTTTTATTGTATTACAAAGAACAAACCACTTTAGACATTTACATTTTTTTGTTACAAAAGGCGTATTAATTTTCGCGTAATAATTGGATTTTGACGCGGTTTACTTTAAAATGCTCCTAACATTCCACGCTATGTTTTGAAAATACATTTGAAAAATCGAATTTTCGAAGGTGCAAAGATACTACGTCCCCTTAAAAGGAAAGTCTCAAGACTAAGTATAAACAAGATATTTATACAAAATAACCTGGAATTTTCGAACAGGAATAGATCTGAGAATTTTTAGTTAGTCTTTATAAATAAATTATGCCCTTATTTAAAATTCATGAATTATTTTTACTGTTCATCAGTTATTTAATTTTTATTCGCAATAGTGAAATCTATTATTACGCAACAGTAACTTAAAGAATAAGTAAGAAAAAATTTATTTCTTTTGGTATAAAAATATTTAGTATATACATAAAATGATTGCATTAATTGAACTAGTAATTCAATTTCAAATTGCTTAAATATGTATCATGAAATATTTAATGTTTCTTAGGTTTTTCTTTTTATTCATAATATATTTTTGTTTTTTCATAAAATAAAAAGTAATTTATTAACTTTACTAACAGGACATCAAATTCTTTATTTAATTATATTTTTTGTGTCTCACTGTTTAATTTTTTTCGTTGCGCGTAGTGTAATTACTAATTAGAAATCCAGATTTTGTTTGACTGAGGCACAACACCTTAGAAATTTTTCCAAGGAGACAAAGATTTGTTTAGTACGTTTGATAAAATAATTCTGCTACAAAGACGTACCAGCGTGTTAAAAATAACTTATCATTTAAATGATATGCCCCTTTTAATTTTAATTTATATACCATGATACATTTCCATGAAATAATTTCTTGATATATTAAGCAAAACTCGTACAGTTATTATATTTTTAGAATTTAATTAAAACTTTCAAATGCTAAGTCTTAAACACCTTAACAGTCTAAATCTTAAGAAGGCCTTGAGAATATATTTAAATAAAATTTCTTAAATTGTGCATAGAGCAGAAAAATATAATCTATAAGAGATCCCACTGGAATGCATTTACATAACAAGTGGGAATATTTAAGTCTGGGAATATTTACATACTGAAACGTTTCATTCTGCGTTTGCTATTACAGTTTGTTGTTGCAGCAAAACATACATATCGGAACTCTCTAAGCAAACGGAAATGAATCAAACATTGACAGACAGTTTCAGTATGAGTACAGGAAATGAATCTTCTGGAATTCTCAATTTTTATCCACAATACTCTTCGATCAAAAACGTTTTTATCTCGTTTGAATCAAAATCTAAACATTTTCCAGTTACTGTTTGCTTAAGATCACATTAAAGGATGTAAAGCCAAATTTTCGGAATATCTATATTTTAGCATTCAGTACGCAAGATGAGTCTTAGAAAAGATATTTCAAATGATTTAGATTTGATGATTTTAAAAGATACCTCAAAATAAAGGAAATATAATAATTTGTTTTCAACTTAACCTATTCCATAAATGTAAAATAGGGAAATGCTTAGAATCAGTAAATTATTTAAATAAGTTACTTTGGTGCATTTTAAAAAACCAAATACCTCTCTAACAGTTGAATTGTATATCAAACATCATTGAGTCCTAAATTTGAGAAAAAAATTCATAAAATTCATTTTAAGATTGATAAATAAGAAAATTAAGAGTGTTCCGAACTTTTTAATAAAATATGGAGGAAATTATTTGTGATATTTATTGAAAGTACACTGAAAAAATTCTAGTATGACTTTTTAAACGACTTTAGAATTCCCAGTTCAGATTAAAGAAGAAATTTTAGACTTAACAAAGTATAATACTGATAATTGAAAGTTGAAAAATAATTTGTCTAGTAATAATTTATAGCATTTTAGTAACAGAGAACTTTAAGAGCTTTGCCTTGAGATGTCTTGAATTTAGAGCCCATTATATAATTTTTGTTTGAGTTATTAAGTCTCGGATGAAGAGTTTATATTAGGTTTTCATCAAACTTATTTATTTATCTTCAAATATATTTTCACCGCATTTAAATAGTACTCCTCTTTCCATTTAATAGTTAAATAGTTTCCATTTAAATAGTTACTAAATTTATAAGCAATTTGGGGGTTATATATATACATTGGTCATAATTTTTCATATATATATATATATATATATATATATATATATACATACATATATGTATATACATTGGTCATAATTTTTCATATATATATATATATATACTGCAGGTCATTAAAATTGCAACACCATGAAGGAAACCAAGTACAAAATAAATATTTACTGCACGTAAGCAATATAGCATGAAGACAAAAAAAATTAAATTTATAAGCAATTTGGGGGTTTACAGAGTTGCGAAATTAGAAGAAACAACTGCCACACGTGGTAGATAAAACGGCTTTTGACTAAAAAAAGAATGGAGTCGTACTGGGCTTGAAAGACAAAAACAGGCAACTCATTCCCTACTGCTTCAAATCTATGCTACCCTTCATTAACCGTATTTGATGGAGAGGGGTAGTGGGTCAATCTCTCAGCAACCTATGACCAGATGCTTTCAGAGGGTGACAGGTCTGGAGACATTGACGTCAAGGGAACAATCGAATACCTTGTATATTGAGGAAAGTCAGAACACAGCGTGCAACATGTGGTCTGGCATTATCTTGTTAGAAAACGGCGTTTGGTAGATAAGACACAAACACTTGACGTAAGATGTTAGAAATATACCGATCTGCGTTTAAATTACCATCGATCCGAATTAGAGATGAACGTTTCGTGTACGTAATGGGAGCCCAAATCTGCCCACAAGAAACATAGCGTCAATGCTGATATCGAATGCAAGCAGGCTACGAGCGGTCTCCGAGGACCCTCCAGATAAGTATACGGACATCAGAATAGTACACGCAGAAGCAGGAGTCTTCTAAAAAGACGACATTGTGCCACCTCTTTATACAGCTTTGCCTTTTGGCGCACCAGAGTTGCCGATTTTTCAATGCTGCATTGTTAAGAGAAGCCAAACAAAAGTCAGTCTACGCTTCAGCATCCGTCATCACACCGTATTAGCAGACACTGGGTGTGCCACAAATATGCCCATTTCCTAACTAATGGTCCATGATGTGGTGATGAATGGTTTTGCAATGTTGACCTCAAAATGTTTCTGTTCTCTCTGGCGTTAGTCATGGGATGGCATTGTGATCCTACATGCCGTTCAGTTTGACCCTCAGCTGCCAATTAATTCCATATTCGCATGACAGTGGTTATATTTCTACCAGGGAGATGGGCAATCCACACTCTCGATAGATAACAATACAGCATCTACTGAATTCCGACACTTGCTGGTAAGCATTTCTTCTTATTCGAGACATAACACGATATTCCCAATTAACTCCTACCTTACAAAGCACTTTCCGAATGAGAAATACACTACACATCTTTTCTTTTATGCAATGATTCAAATGTCGTTTCTCGTTCCTGCGTCATCCAAATACTCTGAAATACTAATCATTTGTATATCCTAGCCTCTTCTTCCTTGCATGTGATTTTGACTTTCGTCAAATCATTCATATCTGATTTTACAATTATAAATATATATATATATATATAATACAGGGTTTTTCAAAAGGATGCAGTCGATTTCATAAAGCTATATTTTCATAAATAAAATTCACGAAATGATGAAAAATGTATAATTGCAAAATAAAATATCGAAATTTTGTTCACAATTTTTCTATAGAACGTTCTTTAGTTACACTTATAATGGAAACTCGATATGTAAATTTCTGCCCAATACACTGTAAAGTGTCAGTGGTTATTGATTTCATAGAAGAGAAAATCCGTTTTGTTTAAGTTCACATAAATTTATAAGTAATGGTGGTATAAATTTTATATTTAAATTGTCAACCTATGCAGATTTATTTCACATGATTAAATAAATTGTAAGATTCGGAGGAAATGTATGTGGAAATAAAATGAACTTCCAACCAAGGTAGTTAAATTTAGGATGTTAATTAAATTTCATTGAAATCATTTTATATATATATATTTATATAAATAATATATATATATATATATAATAGAAAATTGTGAGTTCCTATTCTGATCACACTTACACAGACACACACACACTTTATATATATATGTTTGTGTGTGTGTGCGCGCGCGTGTGTATATATGTATATGTACTGAAGCTCTAAATGATCAAGCGAATATAACTAACGCGCGTATACACATACATCTATTTAATCTGTTAATTCTTTAAATTGGAAACATCTGTGTTAAAAAAAAAGCGCTTAAATGTAATATAGCATTTTAAGAGAAAAAATAGTTCAGAAACGGAAATACAAGACACTGTAAAATCATAATTAAAATTACTTTCACATATCTTTATGTAACAGAAAAATCAAGTTTTGGATTGTAGAGATGGATTCCTTTTGCAACATAGTGAAGTATTGCGCGCTCATTTAATAAAGGAGAAGGTGTAAACTGAAGTAGCATAAATGAAATTTCACTTTATCCAATAAAACTTATTCAAAAATACATAATATCTCAATTATAGTGAGGAAAATGTTTTTATTTGTCATACCGTTTATTGATAGACGAAGTTTCATTCATGAAGTACCATTTTTATATAAGTTGTCTTTGAAAATACTATAACTCATTTCGTGCTCGGGTTTCAGCATTAAAAAGCAATTACAAATAGCTCTGTGACTGTACTTTTATTAATTATAGCGCTGAGATAAACCTTGCAATAATTGCAAACAAAATACTTTCTTCAATTTCGATCAGAATAATATTATTAAATTAAGTACACTATTTTTGTGCTTAAAATAAAACATTTTTTTTTATTAAACAGTCTTTTCTGTGTACATTAAAATGAACATGTAATTGAAAATAAACTAAAAAGTTTATTTCTTATTTTTCTCTTTTCTTTCTTTCTTTCTTTTTTTTTTTGCAAAAAATTAAAAAGGTGTTAATTTTTTTTTCTTTATTCATTAAAAGAATTTCGACAAAAGGTTAAAACATTCTTGTTCGAAGTAATGCATAATATTAGCAACTTAATTATCACGTCGTGAATAGCTTAATTATAAGATAAGAAAGCACATTTAGTTAGATTTTATTTACTTACCAATTTTCAGAGACTCACAAGGCGTAAAATTAAATATATCACAAGAATAAAGTATCTCTCTTCCTTTTTTAATAGAATATTTTATCTTCCTCTTTAGAATGGAAAATTGGTCTTCCAGCTATAAACCCTGATAAATGTTTAAGAAATGTTTTAGAGAACCAGAAACAGAAATCATGTGAAATATTTTTCCATGCACGTTATATTAAATGCAAAATTCAGCTATAAACACATTTTGCTGGTCACCAAATAAAATAAATTTAAACAATCAATTTACTCTAAGGAAAAAAAGTATTTGGCTTGAATATTGTCATGTAAAACATAAAATGTGAAAACTGTGTGTGTCTTAAAAGTGTCTTAAACTGTCTTACTCTATAATATTTTTCTGGCTTTTATCTATTTTATAAACATACCAAGTTTAAATAAATAAATTAAATATTTGAATAAATATTTCATTATGTTATATAGTGAACTCATTTAATAATAAAAAAATCAATAGTAAATGTACGTACATTAGATTTTTATTTTTATTATCTCAACTTCTTAATCAATAGAAGAATATTATATTGCGATAATGAAATTAAAATTTTTATAATAGTTTCAAGAAAAGCAAAAGCACTCAGAAATATTTTAAATTCAACTGCTTATGTTAATTCACAGGCATTAAAAAACTGGGAAATTATTTCATTTTTAATTACATATTTTAAATTCCCCTTAGGAACTAAACACATTCTCAAACATTAGCAAAAGCGCTTTTCTTTAAGTATTCAAACTTTATGATGGAGGAAATTTGTTGAGTATGTAATGTTTTATACAAAGATTTCATTAACTTTCAAAGAAATGTAAATTATAGTGAATAGCATTAAATAAGAGTGCCAAAATAAAAAATTTCAAATATATTAGTTCAAGAAGACTTTTATTTCAAGCCTAATTGTATTTTTTTTATAATTTTTAAAACTGTATCAATGAAATAAGAATATAGATAAAAATAACATGTACTTTTAAGACAGGAAATTTTTCTTATATAAAATGCCTCACAATAACTATAATTAAATACCAGTCAAATCGAATTATGTAAATTGTATTAAAATATCACGCTCAAATAAAAGCAATAACTAATGACAGAAACGCTACCTTACAATCATAAACTGTACCATTGATTATTTGTAAATTTAACAAATTTGTTCGCCATAGTTCTAACACGTTGAATATTTGTTCCTTATAAACTAAACAGATTTTTTTGTTTAGTTACCGAAATCTTCGCAAACTAAATTAGGATATTTAATTTGGAATAAATTTACATAATGTAAGCTCAAGATAATAATGTCCCGATATAAAACATAAATAATGTAAAAAATAATAAAAGATCTACAACAATAGAACTATCTACTGAATAGATTAATTACTCAAAAAAGTTGAGAAGAACAAACAAGTCATGATGTGAGCCATATGTTGTCATCACATCATTGAGGCAGGTAAAACACATAACAAATGAACATCTACTACAGTTTTATTTCATGATTATTAATTTTTTGACAGATTTTATTCAAATTTGGTAACATGTACATGTGCAGGAGAAAATTGGATAGGTTTTTATTTTTACTTAAAAAGGTTTCGAAGTTTTTGTAATCACGTAGTCATGTCTAGATTATTCCTTAATTGATTACATGATTGAGATGCTCCCTAATCCGACGGCAACAAAATTTTTTTATGGACCAAAAGATATAAAAGTATATACAGAAAAATTTAAATTGCATGAAAAATGAAAGAAGTTGGCAAAATCAATTGTATGTTATTTGATGATAGGAATAAAATTAAGCATGACAAATTTAATGAGGGATTTTGAAACGCACTATGAAATTCTTTATTGTGAATGCTTATTGAAAAATTGGATCCTCTGAATTACATTTAAGTTATGTAAAATAAATTGCTATTAAAGGTGACGAAGTAGCATCAGAAGGTTATTTTAACCCAGATTGTGCTTTATAGTACCCATGTATCAATGTTTGGAACAAACTGTGTAGCAAATTTTTCCAACTGGAAATAAATGCATCTCATTGGAACAAATGAACATAATTCTAATTTTGCCTGATAATGGTATTTCAAGTTTGCATGTCGTATCAAAACACCTGTTTCATATGCTCTAACAATGCTAATAACGAACACTCTAAAGAACTATGTTTGGTTAATTTCATTAATGATTGCGGTATTTATAAAATGGAATGGATAAAAAAAATGAAGAAAAAAAAAATAAAAAAAAAAAAAAAAAAAAAAAAAAAAATCTTGTTCTGAACTAAACAATACAATTTCCAAACGAAATGAAGAAACCTATAAAGGTACTAAAACATCAAGACGCATTTAAAGAATGTTTGATAATAGTCATTAAACGCGATACAATTTTCATTATTAATGAATTCTGAAAATTCTGTGAAGATGAAGACATCACTCATGATAAAATCCCTTCACAAAGTATATGGGACAATTGGTAGATAGAAGGGAAAACTCTTAGAAAAGAAGAGCAAAAGAGAAGAATTGATGAGACAGGAGGAATGAATGTAGTAAAAAAAAATTCAAATGACAGTATATCGTTGGTGATTGACAGTCAAAAGGAATTAAGTGAATAGGAGCCTGAAGAAGAATAGGGACTGAAAAAAAGGAAGGGGAAGAATAAGGGAAATATTTGAAGTGCTTAGAAGAACGGAAGCATATAGAAGTGAAGAGAATAGAAATGAAGTCATATTCTTGAATTGCTAGAATAGAAAAAGAACTTGAAGAAAATAAGAAGTCTCGACATTAAAAGAACATAATTTAAATCAGGGATAATAAATTTAGGTCCATACCGAGTGATTAAGCCAATGACAGATACCCGACGGAGGGATGTGATAACAACCATTATCCAATCAATACATCGAATTCAGTTCAGAAATAAAAATCGTGGGAAGCTGGTTTATTCCATCGACTTTTGTTTTCTTTCCCCACAACTATTGCACAAAGAGACATTTGGTTTTGTACAAAGAGCATTGAATTGTTGTCCTGGCCAAGATACAGTCCTGACCTGAATCCTGTCGAAACTTGTAGCACCATTCTAATATATATCAATAATTATTGCAGATTAACCTTTTCTTATTGCAAATATTTGAATTTTGTTTTTTGAATTGAAATTAGTATTAAATTCTTTTTAATATTATATATACGGCCTTATATTTTGTAAAAAATAATTTTTTCTATGAACATAAAAAATTAAAAACATAAAAATTTCCAAAAGTGTCCACAATTTTGGCTACCACTGTATATCTTCCACTTTAATTTCAATTACAATTAACTTAAATATATTCATTCTAATAATTTATTGTTTGCTTTAATGTTAATTATATGTAGCTTAATAATATTGTACATTTTAAAATTTCATTGTTTACTTTAATTCTAATAGTTAATTTAAAAATGTAGCACAGTGGATGATTAAATCTGTTCTTTGCATAGAACGCTTTTTATTTGCTTCGGTCTCAGTCGGAGGATGGTAATGGAGGATGGTTGAAAGCTTATGGGCTTCCTACCCTCAAAATATTAATCATATGCTAACTGAATCCGTATCTTGTAATGGTTATTACCTATGTCGTCGATAGAGGTGGACCTACTTTCTACTAATCCCTCGCATTTTCATCGCTATTTTAAAATTGTCTTCTTGTAAACAAAATATTTAAAGATATATGTATTCCCTGTTTGTGTATTAATTTCTCATCACATTCTACATGATGATTCTTTCGTGATGTATTTTATACGTCGGACAGTGTAAATAATTTCAAAGTATAAGTAATTCTGTATCATGCATGTTTATTACAACAAAAAATGTTAAGAACTGCCATTTATTCTATAAATGTGATTAACATTTTTGCGATCTCTTTTCAAAGTGTTAGAACATCTAATACAAAAGTGTATACGCAATTGTCATTTACGTTAGTAACATATTATCTTTCTACATAGAAATGCACAAATTAATTGTCTTAATAAGTTTGTTGTTGATAGGTGGTGAAAAAAAATGTGCAATTACAACAGACAATCAATTAGTCAATGGTGTATATATGGTTTTAAATAAGTTGAATGTGTAATCATATTAGACATATATACAATTTCTATAATGCTAAATGCTAAATTTTCATTTTCTTAAAATTAGTCAACATTGTGTTGTTAGAGCATCATTTCGAAGCAAGTAATTTAAAAATTTTTTTTCATTTAATTTTTAATATATATATATCCCTACCCCCTAATCCCCATATATATATATATATATGAATGTATATTATTAAAGAACAATGAAATGTAAATTAAATCAAAGAATAAACAACTTCATCTATATTTAAATAACTCTTTATGGATTTGAAATGAGGAATTGGTGATAAAATTATATCAATAATTTGAATTTTAAAAAGACCTACAATGTCAAGTAACTAAGATGAGATACATTTCCTCTAATACTGATTACAATTTTTCTTTAAAAAACGAAATACGCTAGTCTTATAATTTAAAATTTTCATTTAAACATACTTATTTTTTTCAACTATTGAATTAGCTGGCTTCATTGTTTGCATAAAAAACTAAACAGGATTAAGTATTAATTTTAAAGTTTAAATCCATAATATCCACAAAATTTTCATAAAGGAATTAAAAGTGGAATATATAACTCAACTTACTTTTAACATTAAACTATGTTCAAATCCATTCATCATCCGCTTGATTTGATCTAGTGACTGACCATTTCTTTAAATAACATTCTAAGACCATAAGATCTCTGAAAGAATCAAAGGAAAAATATTTGTTCAACAGATGAGTTAGGTCTTTTAAAGGGGAATTAATTGCCATCGTTAAGGCTTTGGCAGACGATTCGTTAATCGTAGATGGCTAAGGACAACCATGGTCCAATTTAGCGTTTAAACACGGTAGTTACTGGGGCGTTGAAGCTCAAATTGTTCTCCGAAACAGTAGGGATTCTTGAAATAAAATTGTTGAAGGAGGCTTTTAAAGGGAAGATCAAAGTGAACTTTGATCGATACAAACTATATGTCCCAGTTAGTTGTGTGAGATTTTAAGTATTTGTCTGGAAAGATTTATTTTATTTTTTGCACAGTAATAATTTTATGAGTAGATTTTGCTTTATAGTTTTTATAAAAATGTGATTGAAACTCACTAATTTTTTTAATATCTTTTATATGATAAAAATATTTTTTGCATCTTAATATCTTTCAAGTTTTATTTTATTGTTGTAAACGAAATTGTATTTTCAAAATGTATACCACTACTTCATTAGTAATAATGTGAAACAAATTATCTTTATACAACTCCAAAAAACTTATTATAAAATTAAATTGTGACTACTATCAGTTAAACATTTGATTATACACATTATAGAAATTTCACCTGACAAAAAATTCAATTCCCCTAATTGAATAATAATATGTTTATAAAATCATTCGACGTGTAATTTTAACACTTAAAAGCTTAGAATATCATGAAGTATTCAGATTAACTACAATACATCTAAGCAATAACTTAATTAATTAATTGTTTTGTTATCCTATTTGTTGCAAGTAAAAACTACTATGAATGTTTTAATTTCTTTACAATTATTTTAACTGATCTTGTATTATGAATAAGTCTTGATTTTTTAATAAGTTAAGAAATAAATGTCGATTAACTGAGACAAATAGAAAAACGAATTTAAAAATGGTATAGTATTTAATAACAAAATTTAATAGTATTTGAAATACCAAAGCATTTCAAATATCATTTAATTTTAGGACTGAATAGCGACTTTAAACTCGTTTTACGCCACTATTCAGACCTTCACTTTAAATATATATATATATATATATATATTAAAAAAGTACAGTCATCATGAATCTTATTACCCTGTGGCATACTCAAGTAATCTTTTGACAAAGAAAATGCATCATATTTGTATGTATTACAATAAAAAAAGAGCTTAGCTGAACATTTTTTGTAAGCAACATCTAAAGTAGGTTCTCAATTGGGAGCTTGCGTGAAAAATTATGTAAAATAATAAATATTGTTCAACATTTTGTGCATATAACACCTTAACATTTATTATAACTTAATTCTTCTTTAATTAAATGGGACAAATTTAAACTTTTAAAATTATTATTTGGTTTATAATTAGTTTTTACGCAATGAGACATATTAAAATGTTTACGGAGAGTAATTTCTTGAGACACAAGAGTACTTGTATTTATTGCTACACTTATCTACGCTATTCATGTATTACATTAGTGGAATACAATACCAACAATAAAATAAGTTATTTATTTTCCAATATAATAATACTGAATAGTTTGAAATTGTTGAGTTATAAACTTTGTTATCTATATTTATGGATCCATTGCGAATACTCAACGTTAATATATATATTTTAAAAATAATGATTGAATAAATGTAGTAAATAAAAAATGTGAAACATGTACATATAATTGAAGTGGTATTAATTCTGAATAATGTACAGTGTTATACATTTAGTAATTCTTTATATACTCTCCATATACAACTTTGCATGTAAAAATGTTTCAGAGATGACTAGAATCCATTTTCAACTATCTGACTTTCATATGTACATTTAAATATCATAAGTACTGATATGTATTAACATTAATAAATAAATTCCCTTTTCATTTTTTTAGTAGAAAATTTAAAAATTGTCTCTTGCCTCGAGTGTATCTCGAAATTCGTCTGGTATTTGCACTCAATTGAACGGCAAATATAATTTTTTTTATTGAAAACAAGTTTTTATAGGTGAGTAAAATTATAAGTAAATTTCGGTCAACATTGAGCTTCATTTAAATGTATATGTATTTGTTTATATCTATCTTATTAAAACAAAGTAAGTTCAATGCATTTATTTAAGCTTGCGATTATAATATTATTGGTAAAATTTAAATTAAAGAATAAACAAAAGATGAGAATTAATTTAAAAAAAGAAGACGAAGAATAAGAAAGATTTGTTCACTTTATACATAAAATTTCCAATTCTTGCTTTGAAAGAATTTATGGTAATCAGTATCAGAAAAATAATTTTTAACTTAGATTAGCTGAGTAGAAATAGGTTTGCTGAGAAATTTTGCGGAATTATTTCAGAGAAACAGAACTACACAAATAGAAACTACACAGTTAACGCCACAGTTCTCTCTTGGATGATAAGGTAGCCTTAGATAACACAGAAATGCTTAATAAAAGCTCTTTATATGGTACTTTTGCTTCTTACGAGAAGCATTTCTTTTTATCTGGCTCTTCGACGTTGCATTCACGAAGAATGGATACAAACATAAGAGGTCAGAAGCCGATAACGATATCTTTAGTAGCACTGCGGATAAAAGTCGCGAAAAGCTTTATTAAAAAAAACTGGGTTAAAAGAAATACAACTTAGGTATAAATCGTATCTATGACAATGTAATACTTGTTATTTCTGAGTTTTTTCTGATGGCATGAGTATTAGTACATTTATAAATAATTAATCACAAACATTTCTCATAATATAACAAAACTTTCTTCATTGGCCCAAAAATAAAACGAATAAAATAAGTAAGATATTGCAGAAATTTATAAAATCATAATATAAAAGACAAAAAAAAAAGTTTAATTTGGGGTATTTGTTATACATTGATTTTATTACTATTGATTGTATGAGAACAGACTAGATCTTAAGTCCTACAATTCGTATTACGAACATTTTTTTGATAAGGAGAACGAGGAAGAAATAGAAATATAAAGCTCTTCAAGGTCATTTTTTGTGACTGATTAAGAAATCATTTTGTTGTTAAATATGTCTGAAAACCAAATTGCACTTCAGTGATCTGTGTTACTCATCTCTACGAATCTTTAATTAGTTCTTGCTTTGAAAAATTATAAAGCATATTCTTTTTTATTTATCTCATAAAAATTTAGTAGCTTTTAAGTAGTGGTTATCTACAGCATTTCATTATTTACCAAAGAAAAAATTACACATATCGTGATGAGATTTCTTTCACATTTTATAGCATAAAAAAACTGCAGTCATCTACATTTTATAATATTATCTAGTTGCTTTTGAAAATAAAAAATTCAAACATAATTTAAAAAACGTATAGTTCTCTAAAAATAAAAGGAAAAGTAAAATGGAAAACGTTCTATGCGAAGTCTTAGAAAGAGCAGATTTAGCAATTCAATGTGCCCTTTTTTATATTTATAATTGAATTACGCAATTAAATATAAAAATTAAAGTTAACTATGAAATATCGAGCAAAGTACAATAGTAAACCTTTCCGATATTAAAATTAAAACAAACGATAAATTATGTAATTGAATATGTTTAAGCTAAATGCAATTAAAATTAAAGTAAACAATAAATTATTAAATTGAATATTATATCAGCTATGTGTTCTAAAAATTAAAGCAAACAATAAAATATTAAATTTAATATATTTGAGCTAAATGGAATTAAAATTGAAGTAAAAGATAAAAAAAAATTGAAAATTGATCTGGTAAGCTAAAAGTGATCCAACCAAAACAATAGCCCCTTGTGAGGTTAAGAAAACGGCTGCCTCACAGATATCTTAAAACTCTGAATGTTATTGATTTATAGTCATATATTGATTGCTGTTTACATACGATTAAAAATAATACATAAAACGCTAAATAAATAAAATACTTATTTTTATAATTGTTTCACTTCAATCTATTAAACAAAACGGGAGAAATTTATTATGACATATTTTTAAGCTTTTAGTTCTTTAGTGGTGAAAGCGGGCATCTTAAATATATTACATATAGATAAATCCAATAAGAAATTCAGGAGAAATTTATAATGCCGTATTTTTGATAACTAAGTTTGTTTCTGGGAAAGTAGACATAAAAAATATATGCTAAAACAAGATAAACTTTGAAAAAAGATCAGACAAGTCATTTTTAGGTGAACTAAAACAATAGCCCCTTCGGTGGGTAATTTGCGTTCCATCAAATATGCTTTAGTAATACGATGCAATTGTTTTCTGTTTGAAAGAAATCCAGAAAATGATTGTCATTTTATAATAAATTTATAAACCACAGAAATACACTGTTTCAAGTAGTAATCGATCTTCTGCGAGTAAGGAGTTATACACATGACAAAATATTTAAAATATGAATGGGTGTTTATAATCATAGTTATTATTATAATGGATATAAGTTGAAGAGACTGATATGAATTAATAATAAAATTAGTATTTATACAAAAGTTTAAACACATTCTTAGCATTGAAACAAGTTTTGACTTGGACTAATAAATTAAATATTATGTTATTGTGAAATGCTTATTATAAAATTTTGAATTGAAAAATCTATTTCATGACTTAAGAAAGATTCTGCTTGCATTAAAATTGTAGTATGAAAAATATGCTGTAAAATTTAAGTCAAGTTTTTGTTATTCTTAAAACGAATTATTTAATTAAACAGAAAAATAAGAAAGGAATAAGAATAAGAAATATTACCTTTAAAACAGTAATAATTATAGGCAGAAAAAATGTGCAAGTTTGAATCTTCAAATCATTCTTGGTAGCTATCTGGTTAAAAACTAATATTTTGAATTAATTTTTGTTGCTTTAATTGTAAAATAAAGTTATATATTTTCAATCACAAAATACGCTATTTCATTCGAATAATTTTAACTTATTTCAAACCAAATTATGTTATAAAATTCTAATCAGAGTAATTATAGAATATATTTGATATTGATTCATAATTCTTATAAAAAATGTTAAGAATATGTGTCTTTCTTGTAGAATGAGTTTATTAATTAATTTTACATTTCAAACAGGACAGTGGGAGATTTAATCATAGATAATATGTCTGCATATATTTCTGTAGTCACATTTTAAAACAATCTTACTCTATTAAGAATAAAATAATAAAGGAATAAAGTAGAATTTATTAAAATGTAATGTTAAAACTAATTATTTGAAGGCACTTTTTATAATTATTAAATTCGTTCTACTAAAGATCTTCTAACGTAGCTTATTTTTTGAAATTTTTTAGAATAGGAAAAATGTGCAAACATTTTTTAAATAGAAGTGATTGAAAAAATATGTATAATAAATTAGGAATATATCAACGAAAATGTGACTTACGTAAAAAAAATCTCATTCATGTACAAAATAAATGTGCTATTTTCAAAACTAGAAATGTTTCTTAGAAAAATAAGAATTATATTTTTTAAAACATATAAATTCAATTACATATTTAACATATGTATATAATTTATTCTGAATTATTTCTCAATTCTTGTACTCTAGTAAAATACTAAATACCAAAATAGTTTCAAATTTTATCAATAAAATTACTTATCAAATTTTATATCATTATTTAACTTATTTTCACTCCGGTACTTTTAGTTGTCATCTAAATCAACAGTTGTACCGTAAAGTATTTCTACACATAAAAGTTTTAAGATTTGTACTGTATTATTTTTATATATAAACGAATTTTTCTCTCTGACTTTTTTATACTGACAATTACTAAGAATTTTCATTCAATTAAATTTTTACGGAATTTGACTAGCAGGCCTGCAAATAAATATATATTAAAACAATTTTTTTTTCTATCTACTTGATAAATGTATATAATTTGGAAGCCTATTTAACTTTTCATTCAAATCTCTCAATGAGTCTTAGAAAATATAAAATACTGTATTTACAAAAATTACGGAAAACATTCTGTGAATGAATAAATACGTGATTTATTATTTTAAGAAATTTAGGTTCATAGAACTAATTTAATAAGTTAATAAAAATTAAATAATTAATAGTCAATAATAAATTAAATAATTAATAGTCAGTAATAAATTAAATAATTAATAGTTAAAAATAATTAATAGTCACAAATAAATTTGGCATATGTGTATAGGGTGTTGCTAGTTACAATATCAAAACAAATACTAACTGGATGTATTTCAAAGATATAAAGTAATTTGAATTTCTTAAATATCCTTTCATCGTCTGAAAATGAGATTATAAATTGGGAAAATAGAATACACAAACAATTCTGGAACGAAACAAAAGAACAGAAACAAAAAATTGATGTTATTTTTACGCACACACTATATATATATATATATATATATATAAAGTCACATATCCTTAACTTAATTTATTAATATTCGAATTGGCCATTAGTGATTTTTTAAGAAATAAACAATTCTTATTTTTCAAAATTCATAGTTTTTTATTTAAGGGACTCGATATCCTACGAACAATTTTTTTCTACGTACGAATTTAAAAATTACGTTTACACACATCACGTAGTGTTTCTATTTGATAAAATGATTTCGGATAAAAATTTGGATACATTATTAATACAATAAATAAAAGTTTTTGAAAATGTTCTTAAATAGCTTTTAAACCTTAATACTGCCTTATCATTATTTTAATACTAAAATGTTTTTTGAATATTCTCAATGGTGTCTTAAACTACATAAGGAATAGTTTTCATAAGAAAGTATTTAGTTTTAGAAGAAAAAAAAAGATTATGGTGACTTGCTTACTAAAATTCATTAAAATTTTGATATTCTCAAAATTTTAATGTCTTTGAGATAAAGTACCAATTTTCTGGAAAAACATATCAGTAATTTTGTTATATAAATCATACATAACACACAGAAAAATGGAAAGGATTAGAAAACATTTGTGGCAAAAATAACATTTTAAATGCGTCTATGTGTTGATAAAACACAAAATTAGAAAAATCATCATAAAATTTATAATTTTGAAAAAATAACTATATGTTTCAATTAACTTAAAATTGCATTTTGTTACATTACCTATAGCTTTTCCTTGGAAATAATTGTATTTTCATATAATTCCAGAAAATAGTTTTAATAAATGATTTTTTTTTACAAAATTAATAAAATCTGTCAAGAAAAATGAAGGAGAATGTAAAAAAAAATATTAATAAAGAAATGAAACCATTTGAAAATTTATTGCTTCATATGTAATCAAAATGTTTTATTCATATTTAAAATGTATCGTAAAGTAGAACACAAATTATGAAATTATTATTATTAACTGTTTTAACTTAAACGGCATATATGCATACACACCAGATATTAATATTAAATATCTCATAATAAAACCAATTGTAATTAAATACCACAGTTACGATTAAAATAAAATAAATTGGTTTTTGAAATTATTTTAGCTAAAAATGGCATGTATGAGAAATTATTGACATCTTTAAAATTTGATCATGCATCCCAAAAAATGTGTTTAAATTTTTCCTTTTCACTTTTCACAACTTCTAGCTCTCAAACGAACCAAAGTAGTGTATCAATCAAAATTTATTAACTCCAATAATACTACAAAATAAGCATTGAAAAGTTCGATACTTCGGTAATTTTTAGGGTACACGTCACTTTAAGCAGTTTTGAAATGGTTGAAAATTGATACATAGTAGAAAACATCATAAACTAAGAACAGTGTACTTACTTAGAATATTTATTGATGTGAAAAGAAAAAGTAAGAACAATATAAAAGCGTTTTCCACTTTTATTATCAGGCTCTATCAAATAAATTCCATTTGATAGAAAGAGCAAACAAGTGCTATGATGTGTCGCTCATCCACAACAAAAAAATTCCAATTTTTTTTGTTGTCGTTGTACATTTTAAAGATAAGCTTCAGAGGTTTTAGATATTCATGTACTAAAATTAGCTTCACTATTACTTGTTAACACTCAAGCTATTTTCAGTACATTAGCGTGTTCCTTTTTTACAGTAACGCTATCAGTCACAGTGAAGAGTTTTAAATTTGGAATAATTCTTAGATGAATTTTTTTTAAATAGTAATATTTCCTTTCGATTAGATTTCAAAGTTAAGGAGAAAAATTAAGACATATAACTTATTATAATATGCTGATTAACAATTATTTTCAAAATATTTTGCACATTTTGATAAAGCTTTTAGAGGTCAGAAAATTTGGTATACCAAAATTTAATTAACGAATGCTAAGTGGATGTCATAAAAGTTTTTGAATGTATTTCACATAAATTTTTATACAGTAAAAGTTTATCATCATTAACAAAATTTAAGTGAAATTAAAATTTCATTGTAAAGGAAATGAATGCTCAAGTGCATAAAACTTTATAATAAAATATTCATAAATGTTGAGAATAAATGCACGTTGTAAGCATAAATTACCTAAAGAACTGTTCTGATTTTAATTCACAATAACTCAATATTTATACAATAAATTAAAATAAAGGTCTCTAAAGTATTTAGTAATACAAGAAATAAATGGAGAAAGGAGTATTGTAGTAATAAAAGTTTATGGTTTACATAATCCAATGAAGATTTATAGTCTTATTTAATTTGAAAATAAATAAAACTACAAATTATAAAAGAGAGAATTAGAGAACTACAAACTACAAATTAGAGAATAAATTACAAAACTACAGGGAAAATAAACTAAATTTAAAATCTAATAGAACTGCTATTATTATAAAATTGGTAGGAACACTTATTGCAATTAATATAATAATTCAGTAAAAGTAAGATAACTTTTTTTAAAAAAACTAGATTAAACTACAAAAGGAAGTAGGAAAAAGTCTGAAAAGCAGTAGTTAAGTGCATGAGTGGAATGTGTCACAAATATACATACAAGAATACACAATAAACATGTGAGAATTCAATAGCAAATCACCAAACTATAGAAATATGAAATGTAACCAAATGTAATACGAAATAATCAAACCAGTAAGTTAAAGAAATAATTAACTTAGGAATCAAAACTCATTTCAGTCAAATTAAATAATGTATTAAAATATATATAAATATTTAAACTGTTTTTATTTTTTAAATCATAAAACTAAAGAAGAATAAGACTCATCTATCAAAAGCATACGCGATTTACTTAGCCTAGAGATCTAATATGGCATGTGTTTACTTGTTATCACCAATCTACATGATAATTCCTTCACTTTACGAAATAAGGAAAAAAAGGTACTAATTTTATATATTTTTATACACATAGGAAAAAGCTAATATAGAAAAAAATAGCATTAAAAACATTATTAAAAGCACATATGTTCTAAGAGAGGTTTTACTGTCATAAATAAGAGTTTTTGAATGCAAATTTGAATCTAGAATATCAATTCGTAACACAAGAAATGTAGTTCACAAGAAATTGAAAGGGGCTCTAACTGATCCTTCTTCCTTGTATACTTCTGTGATGAGCTGGCCATACATTATTCATTCTGATGCTTCATCCGAAACCATTACTGAGTTTTTAGTCCTAAAGTTGGGGTAAAAAGATTTACCCAATAACTTAATCGACTCAGAAATTGATCAAAGCCTTGCAAACTTGGTCAAACATTGAGAGAGAGGTATTTGTGATTGTGTAGAGCTTGAAGGGGTTCAAATCAAGGGCTTTTGATACTAAAATTGAATTTTACATGAATCATAATCTGCTCCCATTTTAAATGAAGAGTGTACCGCCATCGTCTGGATTACAAAGATGGACATTCTCTCTGCAAAGATTTAAAATAACTCTGAAAAATTTCGCGGGATAGAAAATGTCCCAAGCAGATGAGTTTTCAAGTTTAGTGTAAGAATTGACGGTTATTGCTGAAAGTATGGATATTCCTTTGATTTTTTTGTATATATAAATTTGTGCAATAACTTATACTTCTACATTTCTGTCTTTATCCAAATTGAAAACTTGATTAATTTGAATCATTCGGAAATAATGGACTGTATAGTAATTGATGGAAAGTATGATTTTTTCACAGTTTGAAGCATGTAATAATATTTACCTTTAAGTATTGCTTCTTGTGCTAAAACTTATTGTGCATTCAATGTTAATAATTATGTATTAATTTTGTTTTGTTTGAATATTTTGAATGTTAATTTTAAGGGTTTTAATTGCTGAAACATATTTACAAACAAAAGTAAGGTCAGAACTTGGTAGGGAGATGAAGCGTTTGTATTCTCCCCTGTCAATATATCTGAAGCCTCCGGTACACAGCGTAGCAATGCCACCCATGAGGAAGGAGAAAGAGAGTTTATTGTGAGTCAATGGAAGGTTCGGTTACATGGGAGTAGCAACAGTAAGTATCACTGGGAGTGCTGAAGCCCTTTGGTCTTAGAATAAAGATTATGTTGTGTTTTAAATATTACAGTTTATTTCACTATATCTTCGAACCGTAAGGGAATATTGAAAAATGTAACGTATTGTCAAGTATTAAATTTACTCATATTTATAACAATTAATATATTTCAAAAATGATTTTAGAAAATTTAATTTTAAACTTCTGTACCCAAAGTATTGTTTTAATAATTAAATATAATAAAAAACGATCAATAAAAAGAGTTAAATGTTTTTTGAATCATCAGTTAGAAATATTTTACTTAAATATAATTAAAACCGAACTCCAAAAAGGTAAAATGTACAGAATATTGAAAGTTAATATGTAGCTAAATGCATGATAAATAAAAATATTGAAGTGTTTAGTACAAACACAGAATAACTCGGGATAATGCTAAGCATATGTGAAATCTGAAAGTATCAAACTCTGAGATTCAATAATTACAATTCTACTCTCTCTCTCTTTCTCTCTCTCTTTCTTTCTCTCTCTCTCTCTCTCTCTCTCTCACACACACACACACACACACACACACACACACACACACACAC
>BMAW01067850.1:108170-151226 GCA_019974015.1 Nephila pilipes | reverse complement strand
ACACACACACACACACACACATTCAGTTAATTTCTTATTGTACTCTTAATCATTCATATTACACACATTAAATTAGAGAATATGCAGATTTTCAAACTTGTCAGTATAATGTATTATTTTTGTGAAAATATGATGATTGTGCTTCTCATCCTTTACCCAGAACATTTCTACAGAGATGGCTCCCTTCCGCCATCCATAGAACGTCACTCTGGAACTGCAGGTATTCGGGCAAAGCTGTCTCTCTTCCCAGCCATAGCGTCGTTTGGACGAATACAACACAAGCAGAGGAGACAGACGTGGTAAGGCAGATCGAGAGAAGAAAGGTGTGACAATAACCCCACACTCGGTCTATTTGACTAAAGAAATGAGAAGAGACGCACATTGTCTGTCGGTGTTCAGCGTGATTCTACACTATCAGTAAAGGGTGAATATCCCCAATTATAAATAATTAAATACTTCTGTGAATCCTAAGAATAAATGTAAGTTAACTTATTTATTTACTTAAAAGTTGGGTCTCATTACCTAAGGAGTAAATCGCTCCCACATTTTTGTAATGTGCTTACTTTTACAGAGAAACTTTTTGATATTGACACTCAAAAATAATAAATAATTTTTAGAAAATAACGTTTGTAAAATAACTTGATATAGCAATTATGTGTATGTGCTATAACCTCGTTATACACATTTTTCTAGACCTAAATTTAATCATGTTAAAATAATTTTATTTATGATAAATCTGGATAAAAAGATTTTTTAAAAGAAATAAAATGTTTAAATGTTAAAAAATTTAATAATGTCATCATAATTAAATAGATTGTCTATACGGCTATTATATTAAAACTCTTTTTTGTATAATTGAAATAGATATTTCAAATACAAAATTATGAAATAATTTTTCATTTTATAGCTTGACAAGAAAGCTTCTTATATTTCAAGATATTTGAAAATCCTCTTTTAACAACGATTAAGTGAAGAAGCAGACTCCTAAGTTCGAATATAAACTATTCTCAATTAACTGCAGCACCATGCCAATTTGGGCCTCTGAAACTCCACAAGAATATTGTACATCATTTAAAAAACAGATTTTAGTGAAATCAGGACAAACACTCAGCTTGACTGAAACATCGCTGCCCTTCAATCTTATGACTATCATCACTCGGCCACCGTGGCCGCAGCAACCTTCAGAAATAGACATTTTTGATAATCCCTGTTTATATAAAGCTCCATAAACATTATCATTTACGTTAAGGAAATATCTGAGTTATTTTATAAACTGAAAAGCTTAGAAAAGTGACTCAGGTTTGCATACGCAAACAGAGGAGATTTTTAACTTATTACCATAGCGTGATGTAGTCAACATATCATGTAAAATATTTACAAAAGATTCCTAATTCTATGCTCATACTCGAGACTGAACTACATGATATTAGATGGATGTGCCAGTTTTATTATTTTTTTTGGGTGGGGGACTAAATTTATTCTAAGATGGAAAGCTTTTGATCCACAGTAATTATTTATTTATTTTAATAAATATAAAACAATCCAACTTGCTTTCAACAGTTTACTTTAAGGTATTTAATTTATTATATATTTTTAAAAATTTAATCGAGTTTTAAAACTGCTTAATATTTAAGATCTAAGTATAATTATTTTCTTATATATCTCACTAAATTTCAGTTTCATACCTAAAGACTGCACAATAAAATCACGACACTTATTTGGATTTTAAGAAACAAGTACAGATTTTAATATCATGTTTTTTTTTTCAGGATTAGATTCATCAATAGAATTTTCTTGTAATTTAATATAATGGAAGTCGGTTATAATATTTCTAGGTTTCATAGACAAAATAATTCACATTTCTTTAGGTAATTAGAATTTGTCAGCAGCCATGCTTTCAATATTATGATAACTTATGGGTTTTATACATGAAATTTTTTTTAGTTTAGTTTTGTTTTTTTATTAACGTCGCGCTAGAATCAACACGAGGACTATTGGTCATGGATCACGTAATTTTGAACCTCGGTCAAGTGACGAGGACGATACCTGAGCTGGCACCCTTCTCCTAACATCCACATCACGCCAACGGGAGGACTTCGGACTCCAACAGATTTAACGTGCATCAGCCCCGGCTGCACGGCGGGTCTTTAGCAGCCAAGAATCGAACCCACGACTGAACGAAAACCGCTGGTCACGAATCCGAAACCATAACCACTCGGCTACCGTGGTCTGAAATTTTATTTTATCAACAATCCTTAAGATTGTACACACAGCGAATTTACGTTCCACGAAACTTAATGCAGGAATCTATTTACGTAACAAGTGGAATACTCCCTACTCAGTTAAACTGTGAGGCTTCTCTGTGAGTGTTATCACAGTTTGTTATTGTAGTAGCTCATGCGCATGGGTCTAGTATAGAGTGTGGGGAATGAATGCAACATTGATAGACAGTTAAAGAACAATACAAGAAATTAATTTTCTTGTAACTTTATTCCCAGTTTTCTTCAAGCAGGAAGAAATTTAAGTCGATTTTAATGCTAATATGAATGGCAGTTTTAAACATGCTTTTCGAGTTGCTGCTTGTTTTAATATCTTGTAAAAGGATGCCTTAAAGAAGGTAAGACAAGGATATCATAATAACGATAAACATGCAAATTTTACATATTGGTGAAGGCAATTTTCTATTTTTCAGGATTATTAGAGTCGTTCTATGGGAGAATATTCAATAACACTCATTATAATTTGTATAAATATATACAGTCTTAAATAAGAAAAATATCATTTTCCATTTACTACATTACGATATCAAAAAGAAACTCCCAAATATAGTTTTCTAAACTGTTTTATGCTTTAAAATATTCAAGTAATTGTTACCATCAAAGCCTTATTTATATAATTAAGTGAATTGGATTAATATATTCCTTATAAAGCATTTAAAAGTTTTAACTTAAACCTACAATCATGATACTTTTTATTGATTCTTAAATTCAAGATAACTATTAAAAAGTTAACTGTTGCACATATTTTTTTATTTTACATACAAGAAATCTAAAGCAAATTATTGCATGAAAGTTTAACATTGTTTTGAATTATAATAATGATAACGTATATTTTATATAATCTTTGGTAAGATTTTACGTAACGTAGCAAATTGAAGTATGTTACTCATGGAACTAACACTGAAATATGCATTGAGCGTGCTAGTTCTTTCTTAACATCAGTACTTCTTTAGTATACACGCCGATGATAAGAAGTATTAATTTTAGAATTTGAACGCAGTTAATATTCTATATCTACTTTAAAATTTTTTGCGTGAGAACAATTCATCGTATAATGCCTAAAATTTCTTCGGCAAAAGGCTTACTAAACATCATTTAGTATCTATAATAATAAATGCATGTTTTTGTAATTATATAATAAAATGCATTTATGAATTTTGAATAGGATCTGAAACAGGTAATATTTAAGAAATCTAAGCTATAAAGACATTATTATTGTACCCAATTTAATTTTGTAAATTTAAGCCTAATTTTTCCCGTTCGAATAATACAATAGTTAGGTTTCTTAAAGGAAAGCTTAAATATCAAATGAGAAAACTAACTTTTTGTAAAAACTTATCATTATTAGAATAAAACACATTTCTTTTAAACTTCTGCCTGTAAGAAAAATACAAATTCATTAAATAAACTCAGATAGTAATACAGGATGAAAAAAATAGCTTGAAAATGATATTTTTCAAATGTTATATAGTGTTCGGATTGAATATCTAATTTTTTTCCAATGGGAATCTGTAGTTCAGGGTTTTCGAATAGGATATTATCGTCAGTTATGATAAATGTGAAAAATTCAGTAAATAGTACAGTTAAATATTAAATAATACAAGAAATAAAGAAAAAAACTAATTAAAGTATATCATGGTAAAAATTAAAGATTTGGTACGGTTGTACTTAAATTTGATAAGAAAGTAAGGATTTTTTTTTAATTAATCCGTGATTAATACTGCCAGAGATCGGATTGAAATTTATAACTTTGATAAATAGTAATCCAACTTATATCAAGTGCATTCTCATATCGATTATTAGATTACGAACTCCATAGCAGTAATAATATCATGTTTATTTCATTAAACTAACATCACTGTAATAACAATTTTCTAACATCAAGGATTTTAATTTTTGAATAAAATACCAGTTTCCAGGGCATGGCAATCTCAAATACTGCTTTTATTAATAGCTTTAAACTTTTTTTGCCTAATTTGTAAATACTTTTTGAACGAATGTGCATTTAAAGAGAATTATTTTATTTAAATATGTAGCATATGTGTATGAGTGACGTGAGGAAAACTTTATAGAATTATAGAATCAGTTCTGGTCAGTTCTGTGAGAAATTAGTTAATTAACAAATTTATATTTATAGAAAGAGTGATACAGTGATATAATAATTATAATGTATAGGTAGGTTTAGTAAGGGAATATGATGCTTAGAGGGAAAAAAGTGCAATATGATGAAATATTGTATTTATATAAGAAAATAGGAATGATACATAATTTATTTGAAAAAATAAAATGAGATTTAAACCTTTTGAGATTAAGTTTAAAAAATAATTGCAACATTGTTAAGTAATGACGAAGAAAATTGAAATTATCTTTCTTATTTTTTAAAACTTCAACTAATTGAATTTGTGCAATAATGTAGAGTTAGAATTCTAAATTAGATTAATGAAAATGACTAATGATATTTTAATTTGTTTCGAAACAGATTTATTTAAAGAAAATAATTGTAGAATAATCTAAAATTTACTTCATAACCAAAATTTAACGAATGATGTAACTTTAAATTTATTATACCTTTCTCCTTCTCTAGAAAATACAATAAGTCTCATAACTTTATTTGAGAAATGGTTTAATAAATAGCTATTATTAAAGGAAATCAACATTCAGAATCATGACTCGAATACCTCAGTAATATCGAAATTCCAATGGAATGCAATTTCCTTTTTAGACAATATTTCTTTTGGTTATTGTACTGAATAAAATTCTCATAAAATATCTTTCGTTTTTAATTTGGATAAAAATAATATTTATAAATCATCAGACAATTTTCTCTTGTTAAAGTAGCATTTTAATTACATATTTACATTTATAATTACACATTAAAATATACAAATGATTGAAAGTGTGTTAAATAAAGATTCGTTTTTCTCTGCAAAAAATAAACAACGGAATACTAAGTAGTTTTTTTTTAAAAAAATTCTAAAGCTTTGAATTAATTAATGCAATGAAAAAGTTCCCGTTGGAGATGGAGCATATTATTAGCAATTTAATTAACTTGCAATTTACTTATCTTAATTATAAAGGAAGAAAAAAAATATTTTAATAAGTTTTTATTCTTTTTCTTAATTATTTGCAGAGATTCACTATGCGTGAAATTAAAAATCTTCTAAAAATAAAGAATCTCGTTACCTTTCCGATGGAATAATTTATCCCTCTGCTTCGATAGAAAGCTTGCCTTCCTTGTAAATGCAGATAAAAGCTTTTGATATATCTCAGAGTCTGAAATTGCGTGAGAATATTATTTCAAGTCAGTACAAAAGGTATTATACTTTAGTTACTGAGCATGAGGTTTGAGGTTTAATTTAGAGTCTAGAATTTTATTTACTTATTTATTTCTCATAATGGAACCTTTGGGTTATAAAATGTACTTTATGTATTTTAATGTGCCAAATGTAAAAATTGAGATTAAATGCTTCTCTTTCCTCTCAGTTTTGAAGAATGTTTTGTTTTAGTAGAATAATGAAAAAGTTGTTTTTAAAAATATAATAATAAAGTAAATGTTATCTCACTTTTATTTGCTTTGAATAGTTAACAATAAGAAGAAATATTAAAAAATTCATCTTGTGGTTTAAATTTCATTTCTAAATTTGACGCTTAAAATGTTGAAAGTTGTATATGAGAAAGAAAATTTAATAATTTCATCATTATTTAAAACAGAAACAAAAATAGAGACAAACATTAAATCCAAATGAAAAACAGTGTTGTCAAATTATCATATAAATTAAAATTCTTTGTACTGATAATTTTAATTTTTTTTTGTTTGTAGAAGCTAAAATTTTTTTTTAAAAACACATTTGTTTTTTAAAAATAAATGACGTTTTTTTAAAGTTAAAATAAAATTTCTTTTACATTACTTTACTTCTAAAGTACTTTAAATTTTTTTAAGATGAAATTATTAATACTGAAATGAATATAAGAGCTTTTAAAATTACCACAAAGAACGAAATGAATATAAGAGCTTTTAAAATTGCCTCAAAGAATATTTTTTGTAAATTTTTAGATTAAATTTACAAATGATTGTTGCGGAAACCATGCATTGAAATGCAAGATTCTGTAACTCGTTAAAGTTGTTCAAACAACTCATTATTTATCAACACATTCTACATTAAAAGTGTAATTATAATTTAAAATTTTCGTTTTGTATTTAATTATAAGCCATTTGTTCGTGCGTATGCGCTTTTTAACATTTTATTGGTATGACTCTATATTTCAATAAGTAAAATAACATGTATTAGTTGCGACCATCATAGATATTCAGAGAAACTTGGAAAAATTTACTATTTACTGAATATATGGAATCTTTATAAATCAATTTTAATTACATTTTTCACCTCTCAAAATAAAATTTTTAATCTCTTATCTATCTATTGTGTAAATGAATGTTGATAATCATTAGTGACTTTTCGAGTAATTTGGATAAGTGCAGATAATTTGTATTATGATTGCTCAAATTAAATTGTTTTAGAGGAATGTTTGTTTGCAAAATATTTCATTGACTGAAGACTGTTTTTACTTATTATGAAATATTTATGAATACTTAAAGTACTGTTATAATAATAAGAAATTTTTTTAATCTTGTTTGTTAAAAAAAATTTTTTTTTTATCGAAAATTGCTTCAGAGAAAGTTATAAAATTGTAAAATTCCAACTTCATATTTTGATGATAGGTGATTATTGGTTAGTATATTGAAAATATTTAAACTTTGTAAAATTTAGCATTTATAAAGAGAAATAAGCGTTAAATATATCGAGGAAATTTCAGTATTAGAGCATTCAGAGATGATATTTTATTCTTCATGTAATAACTTAAAATTCAACAAACATACAACAAACACATAATATGTTCTTTTTAATGAGAAATGCTATTTCCACTGAAGATATATATCTATATCTTAGTATCGTTCAGACTATGTTTCAATAAGACAAAAAACAAAGAAACGATTTAGTTGTCTTGTAATGATTTTGCAAATATTATTACGAGCTTGTAAATAATTTAGAAAATAATGAAAAAATTTGCTAAAATTTTACTACCTTAACTTCTTCTACAATGTTCACAATACAATAAGGAAAGTAATTATACAGTAAATATTATTTACATAACCATTTTAAGGTTTAAATTTCTTTTTCTTGAGATACAATGAGTTGTTAATGTGAGTTTCATGTCTGTAATACCATAAGTTCCACGTATCTTAAATCTGTAACTTTTTTTAAGGGAAATATTACTTTGTAATAAAATATACGTTTTACAGTAGAAATTTTGTTTTGTAATAATATTTTGACATCCATAACTATGCAGACTTAATTTTCATTACAACTGATTGAATGTAATAACTTTAATTAACATTTTTAATCTTTTACACTCCGCTTTAGCCAATAACGCAAAATTTAAAGTATGAACTTGAATCGATACTTGAACTTGATATTGCTGCTATGAAGAAACGTTTACTTAAGCTTTTTATATAAGTTGATGAGTGTGCTTATTGCGGCGACTTCTTCATTTGCAGAATTAGATTCAAAATAAGAAAAAAAAAACATAAAACTGGTGAATTGTGTGATAGTTTCTCCGTAAAACCCAGCATGCAAATTGGTGAATTTTTTTTAAATATCACACCAGTACATATTACAAAACATAAAATTTTCATTTCTTTCAAGATTTATGAACATCAATTTGTTTTATATAATGTAGCTAAATAATAAATACGTTTTTATTGAAGCAGCCATATATGAGTCACTAAGCTGGAGTGCAAGGTGTTAATTTTTCATTTAGTTAACTTTATATTAATAAGCAAATATACTTTCAAATCCATTCTTAATAAGTAATTTATGATCAAAATCATACTGTATTTAATTTGGTTCCAGCAACGAACTTTTGTATTATATGAATCAGTACTCATACTTGACCAATGCTGAGTTAATATATTATTTAACCACTCCTTTAAGTCAGGTGTACAGTGCATTTTAATTTAAAAATAGCATACAGAAATAAAAGAAAATATTATGTGCAAATATTAAAAAAAAGTTGTATTGTACTGTTGAAAAAGTTTTCCCAGAATTCATAATAAATGATATTAAAAAAGCTAAAAAAGATTTGAAAAATCAACATTTACTTAATATTAGATTTGGACAGTCATCAAAAGAAATAAATATAAAATAAAATGAAAGAACATATATTCACACTTCTTAATTCTCACACTCTTTTCACACTTCTTAAATAATTTTTGAACTTTTCATCACCTTGTGGATGCCAATTTCTTTCAAGTAACATATTTTATGTCATGAGAATAACTGTGATTTGAAAGTTCACAAAGTTCTTAAAGTTTGAGACTTACGAGGACTTTAAAAATTTCTGGTTTTAAATGGGGTTAATGGTCTGGTGGCTAATGGATTCTCTGGTGTCTGGTGTTAAAAGAATGTCTAAAGCATTTAGTAAAACACATACTAAATTATTTTATTCAACACTTTCAATAGAATTTTAAAACAGTTCATAGAATATTGTACAATAAAATCCAATGCATTGTACAAATATATTTCTGATACATTTATTTACGTTTAAGCATCATCATTTTATTTCCATTGAGCTAATAACATTGAGATATCAATTTATAACAGAAACTAATTATGAAATCTATGCTGAAAGTTACACTTTTTGACAATCGTGAAATTTAGTGTATTTATCCTTTAAATCCTCTTCATGTAGAAATTATTTTAAAACATATGTTTCAGTTTTATTTACAAGTATTAAATAAACACTAAAGAACATTCGTAGCAGTAGTGAAGTCATTGTGTGATTTCGTAGCCGTGTTGAAGATCTGATTGCATTAAAGTTCATTCGGAAGCTTCCGTCCACTATAGAGAACTAGGTCTCATGAAAGGGTAATAAAAGCTCACATACTTATCATGCTTGTTACTTGACTTTATTTTGTGACAGAAAATTTCACAACCACTTTGTGTTGCTGTAGTGGGACTTAATTTAAAAATTTATGATAAATTAGAATCATATTAAACAAACAATCTGTACAGATACAAATATGCTTACTAATTTATTTATATTAAATATTGAAAAACGTTTGCTTAAGTTTAATTTATTGTAAGTAAGGTATATAAATAACAATATATATAATAATAATTCATTTTTAGCATATATTTCATAAAACAGAAATATCTAACTATTGCATAATTCTTTTTGCCTCTGATATGTTTCTTATCAAATGAACAATAAAATAAATTGCTAACTCACAAACTTGGGTTTTTATAACATTTAGTATTAAACTACAACTCATTCACTTATTTCTTATAAATAAAAAGGAGAAAAAAACTGTTTCGTAAGCTCAGAATTTATAAGATTGTACAAAAAAGTTTCACTTGTTAGTCAGTTTCCTTTTTAATTAACAGCAAGAAATGTTCAATAAAGTGAAACTATTTATATAAATTCAGGGGAATTATAGAATTAAATTTTAAGAGTTTACATTCCTTAATTTACACTCCTATCTATAAATTAAGGATAATTCAGAATCACATGGAAATCGAATTCTGAAGTTAAGATTTCAACTGTAGAATAATCACACATATCTTCAAGAATAATTTACAAATTACAGGAAGCCATCAAATGACGCCGTTAGTACGTCACAATGACGAGAGTGTAAGAGAGTTATATAAGAAATGATAGCAAATAAGCCAAATTATTCTCAAGCCTTATGTAAACCTCTCAGTGCCCCAACCAAATAGTTATGTTAAGAGGACGCACGTGGAAGAATTTTTAAATGGTAGAATTATGGGCTGCCTGAAATGGGAGAGTACTTAGATGGAAGTTTTTGAGAAAATTGGAATCGTCCGAAATGTGATCTATAGGCTTTAACAACGATTTCAAAAAAATTTAGAGAATTAGTAAAATTTTTAACTGAAAAACAATATTTTTTTAATAGAAGAACAGTAATTTCATTTCTATACAAGAATGTAACTGTTATTATTATTTGAAAATATTGATATGGAATTTATTTGAAGATAGGAATGTTGGAATTTACTTACACCCAAAAAATAACTATCGAATTAAAATATATTTACCTCAAAATAGTCTATTTTACCCTATTTTAATCAGAAAATATTTCTGAGGTTTCAAAATTAAAAACAATATCAAATCTTTTTCACAAAAATGTATTTAAAAATTAAAATCTTTGTTTCATACAGAAATTCTCGGAATATTCTTTATGGTGTAAAAATTAAAATTTGGTTAAATGTTTCAATTTTAAGTTGTATTTAAAGTTTTTGAAAAATAAAATTTTAGTTTGTGACAAGTTATTTACAAAACGTTATCATACAAACTGTTAAAAAGAAAAAGATGTTTAATATTTTAGAGTTAATACTTAGAAAAAATTGCATTATTAAATATATCTTTTAATACAGATAATTTTTCAAATGGTATAATAAACCACAACTAACCAAATTCTAAAAAATGGATATTTTTTTTCGAACTACATTTTTAAAATTCGGATAAAAATGGTTTAATTAAAATGTATTTATCTGTTTTGCTTTAATAAAATTGAATATATGACATCTGAAGAATAATTTTCCTCTTGCATTAAAGATTTGTTTTACAAAAAATAGCTGTTTTTTTTTCTATATACAGCTGTTTTTTTTTCTCTATAAATGGGAGTTGACATTCAAAGTGTCAAAAATTAGTGAAAATTGTGATTTATACTTTTTATCCCAATGATATTACTCATATTTCTGAGAATATTTGTGTCAAAGAATTTTGTTATTTTGATTAATAATTTGTAGGATATGAAGTATTTAGGAATTCCATATAGCAGGATATAGATATATTGACAGGAATTTTGATCAATTAAATGGGCGTGTTCCTTGCCAGTAAATGCAAATAAGGACAAAGGGCATTTTATTTTCAGCGCATATTTAGCCTCACTTTTCTTTTTTCATCACACATTCTCCTCCATACAATTAGGTGAAGAGAGAAACATCTCAAATCGAGATGTGTTGGGATCATGTATATGAATATTTAAAGAAAAAGGTTTGCAAATGAAGGCACAAAAAGCATTTTTAACAATAGCTGTAAATAAAAAAAAAATTATAAAGGGAAATTTAAGGCAATATTCATAAGAAATATATTTATACTTCTCGAATGTAATGATAATTTATTGTAATAAACCTAGTTTTAGCTTGTTGAACCAAGCAATTATAAAATTAGTTTTAATTATCTATTGTCTTTATGTTCCGAAAATATAAAAAAAAGTTTGAGAAAAAATTGTACGATTTGTATATATATATGTATATATATATATATATATATATATATATATATATATATATATATATATAAAATTATTTTGTTAAAACTTATTTTCTTTTTAATCTATGCAAAATCAATTTAAATTACAAATTATAATATCTAAAACTATAAAACTAAAATAATGTTCTTTTTGTTAAACGAAAAAAAATATTATAGAATTGACTGAGAAAAGAAATCAGTATATTTTGAAAAAAGAAAAAAAGAACCAAATCAGTCAGATTGTAAATATTATTCTAATAAAAACATACAAAACATTGTTATAAAAAGTCATAAATGTACTGAAATAAAATTATACATAATAATTTTAATTCTCATCATATATAAACCATTAATTAAAAATTTCATTTTGAGAAATACAAAGCTACTTGAGACACAGAGCATATCTCAAGAATAAAGAAAATAATTAACGTAAAACTGAAACAGAGATAACGTAAGTTAAATAATATCCCATACTTTGGAAAGGGTAAGGTATATTTCAACAACTTTCACGTATTCAGTCATTACAACTTCAGTAATTACATTGTCATTAATAGTAATGATTACAAATATTTATTTAACTCAAATTCTGACCAACTGATGGCAATACATGTTATAGATGTATAGATTTTTAATTATTTTATTAGATTAAAAGTTGTTAGAAATTTTTTTTTCTTAAAAATATTTTAAAACCTCTGCTACTGTTAACTTTGGTTTTCTCAGTTTTAAGTATAATTGTCGGATATTGTAACTTTGGTAACTGTATGCCCTATAATTTAATCAATCGATTAATTACAATTGATGACAAATTCGATTCATACAGCGCCCTTTTGAGACTTACAAATATCGAATATTACAGTTGAATAATGGAAGAGGTGACAGTTATAATAGTTCAGGTTATGTTTCCTCATGGATAAACACACAGATTTGGATTTTAATAGGTCATTTCAAGTTATAAGTAAAACAGAATTTTGATTTTTTTTCATTTATTCTCTTCCTTTTTAAATTTTTCGGTAATTTATATCATCTTTTGGAATTTTGGTGTTTATTGGGAAGAGTTGAACCTTTTAAAACTAGTTTTAACTATGAACTTATCACTTAATTTAGAAACAATACATTAAACTAATTTATCTCCTCCTCTTTCTTTTTATTTTTGTTTGTCCTACTTTTTAATTTTCTTCTTTATAAACTTTCTTATTTTTTTTAGTCTTAAGTAATCTTTGAAACAAATTTGGATTAATAATGAATTTTTTTAAAATTTTAAACATTGTTTTAACTTTTTTTATTTAATACTGTCATTGGATCATTCGTTATTAGCTTATATACATGTTTTTATGCAATTTTATTTTATATATATATATATATATATGTATATATATATACTTTCTGAAATACAAGAAACACATAAATGTATATATGTTTTCTGTCTATGTGTTTCTATTACCTGAAAAAGATCTATGTATTGAATAATATTTCATATAAAATCATGAGAACTGACAAAACTGACCAATTTGTTTTCTACAATTCTCTATAATTTTAATATACTACTTTCAGAGCAATCATAAAAAGTAAAGTAAACGATGGAAAACGATATTTCTTTATACATAAAGTCAAAGTAATCTAAAAATAAAGAAAACGGTACATAATTGTTATTTAGCTCTCTAAAACTGAAATTTTATTTATTAAATTGTTATAAATGCAATATGTATCTTCTTAATTACAGTTTCTATACAGTTTTCAATAAATTATTATGAATTATTTATACCCAAATATACTGATGAACAATAGGATTTCAGTTATTGATGTTTTAATTACTTGAATATGCAATCATTTCGATGTATTTATTTGACAATTTTATTGTAAGAACCTGTCATCCATGTTAAACGCCAAAGTCTGAAGTTACTTCGAAATATGTTTACTTAAAATTATAGCGAGATGTTTCAGTCTTGAATTCTATCGTTGATTTAACTTTGCGACTGACCACTATTTACAAAGAATAATACGATACATATCTGAGCGAATCAAAGAACAAATATTTGCTCAAAAGATGACATTGTACACATTCCAAGATAATTAATTGCCATAATTGTTGCTTCAGCAGATCTTTCCCGTAATCAATTATTGGTAAAGATAACCAATGTCTAATTTATCTGCTTTAATACAATTACAATTCCTTGATGGCCTTAGCATTCGAAATTGATTTAGTAATTTATATCTTTATGAGAAATAAGAATTGAATTTTACTTACTCTAACCCAGGGGTCGCCAAACTTTTTTGATCATCGCCCCCTATATAGTTTTTCGAAATCTCCATAGACCCCCACAAAGGTAATTTTCAGGTAATTAAAATAAAACTATATATTAGTCTAAATATTTAATAAATCAGAAACAGTAAGTAAAGTATATACAGATTTTTTACTTCTTAATAAGATGAGTGTGCCTGGTGTTTCTTGGCAAGGTTCGCTATATTGGGTTCGAAATTAGTCAATTTTAACCGTAAATCCCCTCGAAGCTCCACATTTAATTTATTTCTGTTTTTAGTTAAAATTGACTTAACGTGACTGAAACCGGCTTCAACCATATACGAACTTGGAAACGCCAGCATAAATGGCTGATCCATTTCGTAAAGTTTTACATATTTTTGCTTTATATTTATATTAGTCCAAAATTTATGTATTATCAAATTTTTAATAAGCGTTTTTGCTTCAAGATCGGACAATAGTTCAGCAAGCTCATCTTGTATGTTGATGTCGACGTTATCAATTTGCGCCGAAAATGGCGCAATAATCCAATCAGGGATGTCGATGTTTTTCAAATCAACAAAGCGCAGTTTAAAATCATCGCTTAATTTTTGAAGATGATTTGTATATATTTCCAAGTCTTCTTTTATTTTTATTTGTTGCAGATTTGAAAAATACTTATAATCCTTAAGTAGCAATGAAGATCTAAATAAATTTAATGTTACTTGGAAGCCTAACAGTATTGTCCGAGCTTGGATAATTGTTACATCTTTACCTTGCAGTTTTGTTTGAACGTCATTAAATTTTCCAAATAAGTCTGCTAAATAAAAAAAATATGGTTCTATTGTTTTGGAATTCATTGCTTAGAACAGGATTTATTTCGTTCAGAAATTCTGTTGTGGAATCAAATAAATTGACGAGCTGTTGCAAGCATACACCTCTAGACAACCATCTAACCTCGGTGTGCAGAAGTAATTGGTTAAATAACTCATTGTTTTCCTCACAAAGTTTGGCAAATAATCTTGATTTAAGAGGTTGAGCTTTAATTTGATTAATAGATTTAATACAAAACTGTAAAGCTTCATGTAACTCTGAACTCAGATATTTTGCTACTAAGTTGTGTTTATGCAATACACAATGAATAGTACGAATACCGGGCACTTTTTTTTTGAGGCATGTAGCAAAACCTCGGTAACGCCCTACCATAGAAGGTGCACCATCTGTGGCTACTGCTATTATATTTTCAAGCGGAATGTCATATTTATTTAAATATTCTTGTAAACATCTAAAAATTGTCACTCCCTTCCCATCGGTTTCAAGATATTTAGCAAATAAAAATTCATCAATGACTTCTCCTTTAATTTTACTGAAATATCTAACATACGCCATAAGAATAGCAGAGACGCCAAAAACAGATTCATCAAGTTGTATAGAGAACTTGCAATTTTTTAGCTCCGAAACTACTGTGTTTTCTATTTCTTCGGCCATTTCGTCAATACTCCGTTTTACAGAATTTGCACTTAATGGCAAAGACTTTAAAACATTATTAGAGTCTTTTTTCATCACATTCTCAATGACGTCTTTAATTGCAGGTACTGCAATTTCTTCTGCGATTGTGTGGGGTTTTCCCCTCTTTGCTATATTAAGCGAAATCTTGTACGAAGCAATTAATCCTCCTTCATTTCCAATTTCAGTAGACTGTTTCATAAAACTTTTTAGAGTTGGTCGACATGTGAATTTTTCTTTGAGTTTTTTGAAAAATTCTAATTCTTCATTTTTTTTATCTGAATGAAGCCTTTCAAAATGATCTTTCATTTTTGACGGTTTCATGTATTCATTTCCAAAAGTTTTTCCGCATATAAGACACATAGGAATAGTTTCATTTGTCGGTGAACAAATAAATCCAAATTTTAAGTAATCCAATGAATAATATCGACATTTCTTTTTAGATACTGAAGCTGTCATTTTTAAATTAGGGTTCTGTAAATAAGTTAAAATTAAGTTGGTATATTATACTAATCCACATTATTAAAGCTTACCTTTTCACAAGTAACAATAATTAAAATTGATATCAAAACTAAACGAATAGTTTTATAGAAACAATAACTTATTATCCAATGGTAGATATAATAGTAGTAATAATGACACTACAAGCATTTAATACTGTTCACAGTTCACAAAAATAGCTGAAAATGCATATGATATTTGCGTTTGTAGCATCCAGTGTAGAATTGGACAAGCGCACATATGCATCTGACTCATATGCAAGGCTCGTATGGTTTGCGATGGAGACAAAGGGCGAACCAACGACACGATGCGTAACTGCCGTATAAAAAAGAAGAAAACTAAAAGAACTAAAACCACAAACATAAAAAGAAAGAAAGCGGAGTACTGAAGATTCCCTTCGCGCTTAATGCATAGAAAGCCAACGGCAGTGTCGTCGCTCGCCACGTCTGCGCCAAAGGCTCCTAATTGGTTGATGGGTTCGCCAGCAAGAGACACGGATAAGCCTCAATCGCTCTTCTGGCTACATACTATGAGTCGTGCAAATTACAAACTGGTCACAAGGTCAAGTTGTGACGTCACGGTATACATACGAAAATACATAAGGAAAAAAAGGGCAGATTGTTTTCTGATTTATTATTTTATTTTCTATAAAGAATATAATATTAAGTCAATTATAAAAATATTTTAAATTTTTATGTACGCAGTTAGATATGTGTGATTTGCGTATTAAGAACTGTTTTTCCTTCGAGTCCCAATAGACCCCCATTCGACCCCTTGGGTCAGATAGACCCCCTACTGTTGTTAAATAGACCACTTTGGCGACCCCTGCTCTAACCCAAGTAAAATGTTCTGTAACCATTTTTTTTGTAATATGTATGTTCGTTTTACAATTTTCTTATCAATTTTTGTTGCATTGTCACTAATATGAAAGTGTCACTGATTATTTGAAGTTATTT
Organism: Nephila pilipes; assembly: GCA_019974015.1. Classification (NCBI taxonomy): domain Eukaryota; kingdom Metazoa; phylum Arthropoda; class Arachnida; order Araneae; family Nephilidae; genus Nephila; species Nephila pilipes. Next base: position 134,415 of record BMAW01067850.1, on the reverse strand, counting down.
CTGAAAGGGAAGAATATTTATGTTATAAATTGATATTAATAGTTCATATAGATCCAATGAAATATGGGTGTTTAGAATGACATTTCATTATTATTATTAACATTATAATAATTCATGAAGGTGATTTAAAGATCAGCAATTTATCTATGCTCTTTTCCTATCTATAAAATTTCTATCTTGGTCATTGTTGTTTAAATCAATAGCTACTGTATTTACTTAAAATAATTTTTAAATTGTTCTTTTCTACTTAATTATATCTCTAAATAATAGAATTTACCATTTGAAACAAATTTCAAACAACCCATTAGACGTTTTTCTTTTAATGCCAGTTATTATAGATATTTATGTCACTCACTGCTGTAATTTAGAAAATAAGATATTAATATATAATGGAATTACTTGTACCTTTTTGAAATAGCTCTATTTTATCTTTATGAGAAAAGTTTTTTTCCATAAATGGTTTTAAAGAATTAGACAGAGTACTTTAAAATGTTGTAATTGAATCTCACTTTTGTATAAATGTGCCAATAAAGTTAATGAATATAAATTTCAGAAGTTGTTTTTGAAAGGAGAGCCTTTAATGTGATTAAAGCTAACTTAATTGAGCCTTCCCTTACGATAAACTCAAATGTCACTCATCATAAGAACAAAATAATCAGGATGAAAAATTTTAAACATTTAAATTGAATTACATATTTAGTCCGCTATAGATGGAAAAATAATATTTTGTCAAAGGCGAACTAATTTACTTATTCATGAAAATAAGCCTGTAGCTAAAAAGAGTCAAATTAATATACATAAACATATATATATAAAGAGAACTTTCACTGGCACATTTAATTTGAAAACATATTCGTTTCAGAGCTATTTCTAAATCAAAATGTGGATGTATTTTAAAAACTATTAGCGCCTCGGATAACGACTTTTAATTTAATTTGTAATAATTCAGATGTTCCCAAATTGCTGCTAATTATTATAAAAGGTGTGTGGAGAAATAGTTATAATTTATTATATAATTGTTAAGAGTATTCGATGATTTAATATAATATTTCAATTGAGTGTGTATTAAGAAATTTTTTTTGATTAACTGTGAATAAATTAATTTATCCATTAATAAAATAGCCATTAAATACCCACTTTTCAAAATTCTAAGAGTCATATGTATGTGTTAATATAATAGTTTGAAATACGAGAGATATGCTTATAAATATTTTCCACTTTTATTATATAATTATTAAGTTCTTAAATGGAAGTGTTAATTATTCTTATTTTTCTCAATGACTAAGCTGTTTCTTTTCATTATTATTAAACTATTCTTTCTGGTTTTACGTATTTGCATTTCTAAAATACAAAACTAACAAGGTGAATTTACTTAACTTATACGTGATTAGTTTTATGTAATACATTTTTATCACTTAACCGTTAGTTTTGTCTAAAAAATATTTTTTTCATATTAAGTTTATCATTGTTTGCATGTAAATAGATGCAGGTTATTAAATGTTACTAAATGAAATACAAATATATGTTTTTTATAGATTTAAAACTCAATCTGTGTTTGGGAATAATGGTAATTTACATGCAAATAATTGTGTAATGTTTTATAAGAACAATGAAATAACTCATTCGATATATAATCCAATATCACACTTTCCACATTGTTTATGGACATTTTTTTTTAAAACATTTTTTTTTGTTTTCCATCTAATGTTATTTCTAAATAATGTCCATCAGGATTTTTTCTTACATATTCTATTGCTCGTTTCTTTGAGCTAACACTATACGACGGTCTTCCATTACTTTTTCGGTTCAGACAGAAAGTTTAAAATCAAATAGAACGTTGGAATTTCTGTTTTGATATTTAACCGAGAAATTTTTTCAGTTGCAATGTAGTATATTATATGAACATTAGCTAGAGTCATATCCGTACAAAGAGGGAAATACCACTTCTTGCCTCTAATTTTTATTGTATGTTTCTGTATATTGCATTCAATTTTGTCAACACTACCCACAGGTTCCTATTATAGTTTACAATGGTATTAGGTTGTGGAATAACATTTGTTTTTCTTAGTCCTAAACAATTTTTGGATGGGCCCTAAAGTTAAAACTTCGAAATGATTCAATAACATTTTAATAATTTTGTTATTTTACGAAGCAAGGCCTAATATTCCATATATGTACTAAAATTCTCTACGAACTCTTTCTTTATTTTGTTTTCTATTTTCTGCATTTTTGAAATTAATGAAACGTATTGAAATATTACTTAAATTTCTTATTACGTTTATTTACAATGAAAATAATAACATTGGGAATAAATATTTAGAATTTGATGAATCATAGCGGGTATTTTTAGACTTTTCTTGTAATCTTCTATGCCTATACTATGGTGAGTTTTCACCATAGTATCGGCATTAAAATATAAGTATAATATAATGAATAATATTCACACTTAACATGACAATGAGATATTCGAATCAATCAAGAATATAATTTTTTTTTAATTTCAGTAATTAAAGAGTTCAAGCTGAAATCAAAAGTAATAATAACTGTATATCAGCTATGAAAGAAAATAAATGAATTATTCCAAAAAAAATAGTTTTGTCAAGAAAAAGAAAAATATGCGTTTTATTTTTTATTAAATTATTGTTATTTCTTTTAAAACAATCTCATTGTACATAAAATATGAATATCGTGCAATGATGTTACTTTGATTTCTTGTTATATATATATATATATATATATATATATATATATATATATATATATATATATATATATATATTAGTAAGGGTAAAAATAACTGTGCTAAGTAATTATTATAATAAATTTATTCACATTATTACCATAACTAAAAACAACGAAGTCTGGATGATAATGATTGGTAGATAATGATTTCGGTAATATTATTTTTAATTCAATTTTTATTTTACAATTTAGCGAAAATCAATCAGAAAATATTTATTTAATAGTGATTGTTTAGTTTCAATCAATGTACAATCACTAGTTAATAATTTCCCATTGTTTCATTTTTTTTACTAAAACCGATAAATCGGTTTTGTAAAAAAATACGAAAGTTGATAATAAGTTGTTTAACTTATAATCAGTAACGAAGTTTTTATAAAATATGAACTATATTAAAAATAAATTATTAAGTGAAAAATGTTATTAAATGGAAAAATTAAATATACATTAGATACGCTATTTTAAAGATTTATGATACATTTATCCTTACTCTTTTAAAACAAAAAAAATCTTTAAAAACTCTTAAAAAAGACTGAATGTAGGTTAAATTTTCATACGTTACTTCAAAGACAAGCAGCCTCAAAGATATTAATTTTTTGATCCCTTTTATTTCTTTAGATATTTTTTTCTGGATTTAGATATTTGATCATTGATTTCACGAAGATAAATACGTCAATTGGGATAATTATTATCACTGGTACATTTATATTTCTCAATAAAATCACTGATCATGTTCTGTTATGGGTTGAAATAAATTTACTTTATTATTTTGTATTTATTTTCCCCCGTTGTGTGATTGAGAAGCTATATATATATGAAGTACATCTACTTTTATTTCTGTATAAATATATCTGTTGAATGTTACAAATGGTTGAAAAAATAATAAAATTTATTTTTGAATCATAATTCCTAAAGAATTGTAGTAATTAATATTTATACGTAATTAAGATGAACATTTATTCAGCCAGGTTAATAAATACAAAATATTTAGTTATTTTTATCCATGCGTGATATTTATAGAATAGTTTCAAACTCAACTGTGAACAATTTATATTGAGGAGTGCTGATCCGTGAAACCGAAAAACCAATTTTCAATTTTTGAAACCGTATTTACTGCCTTGATATTTAGGTTGATTTACCGATCATTGTGGGTTTCGTTGAAATGCTTTTTACGAAATAAATTTATTAATGATATGATAAATCATTAATAAATTTATTTTGATATGATTGCTAAATAATATAATAAATTTATTAATGATATGATTGCTAAATAATATTAACTTGACCGTTTAAAAAATTGAGAGGGAAGTATATTAAGTCTTAACAATTGTGCATATATCTTTAAGCAAAATTGTCTATTCAGAAAAGATAAATTGAATAAGGTTTTTTATATATATTTTAATAGTTAAAAGGAAATGATAAAGTAGAAAATTATGCGTCATTTGATTTCGATTAAGGAATATAATTACAGATTTATAAATGAAATAAAATAAATTCCTTTGACAGTAAGTTACCATTATGTTAATGATTACCGTCAAATACATTTATTTCTTGTCTCATTATTATGTATATCTTAGGCGTACAAAAGATACATTTAAAATATTTTTTCAACAAGGCTTTTGTTGTAGAATACTATTTTACTTATTGATCTTTTGCATAAATTATAATCAACTTAATATTTTTCCAGGGAAATTAGTTTCATTAGCAGAAAGTAAGAGTTTTGTATCAAAATTATGTTTTGTTTTGTTTCAAAATGCGAGTATTATTTGTTTACAAGAACCTTATGTTCCAATTTAATCAGATTGCTTATAAAGTAATGTTACAGCTAGACAAATCTCTAAAATGAATTACATTTTCTTGTTTCTTTTTAGCAATTAATACTTGCGTTTGTTATGGATAAATACTTAAAATATTTTTTTTACTTGCATCATCCCGTTTAACTTAACAAAACGTTTTCATGTGATTTCATAAAGGTATATTGTTTATGACCCGACAGAATTTACACTTCAATTAGTTGCACTGAGAAAAGTCTATTAGAATTTTTGGCATGATTAAACTTTCATGTCTTCGTTATTCTAAGTCAAAGAGGTGCTCAGAATGTATTCTAGAGGAAATCCTCTTGGAGTTAATTTAAGTTATTTGAAATGAGAGATCAATCAACAAAACTGGCTATTCAATTTCATACTCAATCTACTCAATAAGCGGAAATAAAAGCAGCTAGTACATATATTTTATTATTGATTAGATATTCTATCTTAAAAGTTATATCTTCCTTTAAATGAAATGAAATTGATACTGTATTTACAAATCTTACATTTTTATTCAATTATTCACTACACCAAAGTAAAGTCAATTTGTAATAAATATATTTTAGGAAGTGTTTTCTAATGACGAGAAACAACAAGTTTTTTTTTTGTATTTTCTGATTTTAGAAATATTTATATATTTCCTCGAATAAAAAAAGGAACTAATTTATTCTTCTAGTATTAAATTACAATGAATGGTTTTGAAAAATTAATTCTAATTTTATGAGTGAATTTAACTGTAAGATAATATAATAAATGAACAATGTAAGGACATCTATCCACAGTACATTATATTCTAAACATAGAGGAAGAAATGCATTCTAAAGATAGAGAATTTCTTCGAGATTAAACGATAGTTTGTTATTTATATGCAAAAGTACTAAGTACTTCATTAATTTCAACTTATCACAAATTGTTTACAAAAATGGAATAACATTCCTAAAAATAGTGGAGTTTTTATGTTAAAAAATAAATGTGTGGAACTTAGGGTTTCAACAGCTTATTAGTTACTTTTTACTTCATTATGATATTTTGTATGAAATTATATTTAACAATAGATTGTACTTCGTTCAAAAGTTTATTTTTTAAAAATTTTCGAAAGGTTTGAAAACTGAGATAAATTCATCTACTTTTTCCGTTTATTACGGTTATGTTCTAAAAGTCAATAAAAAAATCATAGATTAAGCAACAGAGAAAGAAAAATGGAAATAAAAACCGATTTAATTTATCATATAAGAGACATTAAAATTCAGTTGAACACACATGAAATCCTTTATATGAAGATAAATATATCTATCTTCAGAGAAAGGGATTTTTTTTTTATTTCGCATTAAAACGGCACGAAAATCTAAGATCACAGTTTCATGGGGAAAAAATGTTGCAAAATTTTTAAAATTTTAACTCGAAAACTATCAAAATCATGCATTTTCTAATATATTTATGTGCACTAAAATGTAAAAGGTCATGGCCTCCTTGTTAGATGCCTTCTTTTCCTGGCGAAATGTAGCAGCTCGACATGGCTGTTTCTATAGTCATTCATAAAAAATAATTTGTTGTCTGTTAAGGATTTTGGATGCTACCTAATTTTTTAATTAAGTTCTATATATGCTCAATGGGACTCATGTATGACCAGCTAGGTTTCTTAATCATTCATTGGGATTGTTCAGAATATTCTTTAAATAAGTCGCGAATAATTTTGACCAAACTACAATCACCAAAGGCATTTAGGCTTCAACCAATATGCTCAAAAGTCCAACAGAGTCGGAAGCTGATAGTTTTATTAGTATAGACACTAGAGTCGGACTTCTGCTGTGATATTCCATCAAAACTAAATTTCCTTGCTTTGTTCTCATAGACATGTATGTCATACATCCCACTCTGATTATTGTTTTTCTTTAACAAAATCACTTGTTTGGCAACACTGACTACTCTATGCAGAAGTTGTTAGACTCCATCATCAAAATATGTGCTCGGCTGCTGCATTGAATGCATTATGTATGTGTTACAAACCTGAAATTAAATTTAACTGTAATATTACTCTTATGGTTGCATAGATACATTTACAGAGGGTTTTTTGGATTCTAAGAAATGATCAAGAAATGAGCTTCCCTATACATTGACAACAGACTTGGTGACGAATTTGGTGACATGGCGACGATAAAGAATTTCTCCAAAATTTGCTCGTATTATTTTGATATGTCTAATAGGGAAGAGCTTATGAGACTGTTCTGGAATATTCTCTATGACGTCAGTCCTGGCCCGGACAGTTATAAATATGTGGAGGGTATGAGATCAGAAAGTATCATTTTGGAGTTTTGCCTGCAGTTCTGAACTGTGTTTTATTGAAAGTGCTATTACTGTTATTACTAGTTATTTTCTGTCGTTTTTTTTTTTTGCTAATTTGTACATACGTAGTTTTATTTTGTTAATCTATACAAGTTGTGCTACCTATGCTTTGTCTTATCCTGAATATTTTTGAATAAAGTTTCATTCCCTAATATAATAATACAACTCTTTTCGGACTGTGTTCATCGTGTGCCTTCAACACGGTTTTTGTAACAATATTCTCTACACACTCTTGATACTGTAGATTGAGGAATGCTTAGTTCCCTAACAATTTCCAGTATGTGATTGTGATTGTTTATCGCACTGAGAAGCAATATGAGCGCTATTGGTGAAATTGTAGTAATATTTAAAATATTATTTATTGTACATTTTTTTCCTTTTTGATTGGAAAGATTTTGATTCCAACGTTAGAGGTATTCATAAAACAATATTACTACGTGGTATCATATTTTTTTGAAAGTGAAATTTCTGTGACATTAACTCTTTATTCTTGTTAGGTGCACGAAATTGACTTTGATAAAACTTGAGATTTATAATTTATTTCTTATTCGCTTAAAATATAAAAGGCAAGCAAATCGAATTTCACTTAAATATTCACTTAAGTCAATGGAAATCAAGAAGCATTTTATTTTAAATATTTTTCTTGCTATAATTTCTGTTTTTGTAACTATACAAATATTACATATGTTTATGAAAATCAGTTGAGAATCATACGAATGTTCCTTATTTCGTTTGAGATTTATTATGAAATAATTATTTTTACATGTTTAACTTCAAAGCAGGCTTTAAAATTAAACATTCCTGGTGTTAGAATTCATACTATCATCTAATTAGTTGAGAAATCATGTCATTTCCTTTTAAAATAATGTTCTTGAGAGACCCGCAAATATTGTAAATAATTTTACACTAATTTGTAAGACTTCATCTATTTTTATTGCCACTAGAATTAATGACTAGTCAATAAATATCAAATTGCATACCATGGCAATTTAAGCAGACATCATTATGTAAAAATATCTATATAATATAACTCACAAAATATATCTCAAATTTAACTCGAATAATTAGAATGAATTTTTTGTGACATCAAGTGAGTGTTACGACAGCAAGTGTTAGGAAATGGAAAAATTACATTAAATTTCAATTAATTATATGAAATAGATATCAAGTTTGTCCTTTTCGTATAAATAATTGAAATTTAATGAATGTAGAAATCTTTTTAGAAGTTAGAAAGTAATTTTAGGTGGTTGCAAAATATTATTTTTATATGATAGAAATTCATGTAAGTCATACTCAATGTAATAACTGATTTATTAAGTATATAAATTCGAAAAAAGTAATATTACGAAGTTTCTGTAAAGAAACTTGGGAAATAAAAAGTCTTTTACATGAAATTGTTTTTGTTTCGAAATCATAAAAAGTGATTTTAATTTATGAATATAATATTTTTGGGTTTTAAATGGAATAAATTAATTTATCTTCAATCTAATAGTTCTTTTGTTATAGTATGATTTATAAATTATTATAAACGCGAAATCAAATAATTTTGTTGAATCAACATCATATTAGGGTTATTAGTGTTGAACACGTAATTCTATTACATGATCAAGTGACGAATGGAATTTAAGTTTATACATCGCTTTTGAAACTTCCTCGCATACTACATAAGTACTCAAATATTAATTTAAATTTAAGGTTCCTCATATCTCATTATTTCACATGACAATTTTAAGTGATTGAGGTTTATATCCATTAAACATTATCTACGATATTCTCAGGGAACAGATGTATTTCTAAATTATTATGTTGTTGCTGTTTATATTATAGTTTAAAGTTAGATTTTATTGTAATTCTAAGCAATTTCTGCATATTATTATAACACATCTGTCTGTCTGTCTGATTAATTTTTCCTTTTTGGTGAAATGTCAGTGTGGTATAATAAAGAAATATAATTAGCCATGTTTCATAAACATAGATGAATATTTTTGTTTTCAGAAAAGAAAAAGAAAGTAACTGATATTAAAATATTTTTGCTCAGTTATATGCAATTGTTATTTCTCATAAATTTATAACAAAAATTGTAAGAACTGTAAGCACTGCATTTTTATTTAAAATGTATCAACTAGAAATACTTTTTGGCCCAAGCCCTTACATTTGAATAACATATTAATCCGAATTTAAACAATATTGACTATTGCAATATTGCTATAACAATATTTGCCGTCTTTTATGTATTTTTTTTAAATTTTAGTATTTTTTTGCAATATTTCTAAAGCTATGTTTTCTTCAAAATTGTACAAATATTTCAGAAAATGTTAAAAAAAATGAGTAAAAATATGCATTAAGTTAATCCAAATTTAATGAGTGTATTTTAGATATACAAATTGCAGTTATTTTTGTCTGAAAGTATATATGCTCCTGGCTGTTTCATATGAGTTTAAGCTGATCTGCATATATTCTTGTTTTCCTAGTGTGAGTTTTTTACAGAGTTCCCAACAAACAAAATGTAACAAACTATGAAATACATTCAAACATATTTAGTATTAAGAAGCTTAAAAGGCCCATTTTTCATAATGTTTCAAAAACAGGCTATTTTGTTTCCTTACAAAAAAAATCTTTAAAATTTTATTTGCATTTCTACTTTTTGCAAAACATTTTGAAATGTATTTTAAATTTCAAAATATTTTATTGCAGGTACTGATAGCGATACTTTTACAAAAATAAATTGAACAAAAATAAATTTTAACGTTTCAACATTTTGTTTATAATTAGAATTTTTGGTCAGTTTTTAAAAATATTACTTTAAATATATACATCTTTTCTGAAACTCTTAGTTTTCACTTAAGTTTATAATATAAAAAAATCCATTATTCCTATCAATTAAGTTATTTTTACTCGATGAATACCTGATACATAAAACATTTGGGAATTCTGTGATACTTTTCTTAAGCATTGGCATAAAATTCCTAGAAAATGTAAAATTTTGAGCCTTTAATTGTATTATCTTAAGCTAAAAGATAATATTTGTGATCAAAATGATTAATTTTATTTATATATTTACTTTCCCCTTCACATAACAAATCAGTTACTCAGTTAATCATGCCTGTTTAAAATTTGTTCTATTTTTGTTTATTTATTTGCATTATATTTAAATACAATTCAATTTAATTCTAAGAAAATAACTGGAAATTTAAATCATAAATTCTAGTAACCAATTTTCTGAAAAATAATAATATTTATTCATGGAAAATAATTTTACTAAATTGATCAGCATTTTTTTTCTCTTGGTTTTCTTAAATTTATAATGGTAAATTATTCGATCCCAAAACATTGATTCTTAGAAAGGGAAATGTAAAAATAAAATTTGAAAGTTTCAGTAGTTCAGAAGATTTTTTTATTAATACATGAGATGCAAGTTAGTTTTCAGTAAATAAGAAGTTTTAGGTGACTTTTTAGGATATGTTTGCTTAAGTAGGGAAAACATTTTATGTATGGCAGATTTCGAACGTAAAAAGCAATATTTCTATGGTTATAAAAATACAATCTCATTTTATTAGATTTAATATTTTAAAAAGTTTCAGAAATAACTGGATTCCCTATATACACTTTCCTAGAATAAAGATGCATTATCACTTCATATCTTGTATATTGAATTATCTAATGAGGCCTTTCTACTAAGGAGAAGCCTTTAATTTAAATAAATTTCTGTATTAATATTTTTATCCATCAAAAATTTTAAAATATATAATATAGAAATTTTATGAAACGTAAATTAATATTTCTTGTTATATCATTTGAATTATTATCTGTGTTTTAGTAACATAATTATTTATTATATAAGAAATCCTTTTCATTATTTTGTAACAATCTTTGTTTTATTGCTCTCAAAACTTTTAGTTTGATGATAAGTTTATTTATTTTTCTTTTTAAAAATATTTTTATCCACATATACTTCTCCGTCTCTATGAGTATGTTACAAATAAACTGCTGCTACTCTAATTCCTATTTAACAAGGTTACACCTCGTCTTTCAGCTTAGGTCTCAGCTCTCTTTTACACCAAATATATATTGGTTGAAAGATGGATTATTTCGTGCAAATGATGAAGGACGAAAAAATGAAATTGAATTCACGCCTTTGACCCTCCCTATCGCAAATGGATTTCTTTGCACTTACGATAAAACATAAGATTTCTGCCAAACATATTTTATCGATTAAAAGATTTTCAGTAAGCTCATTTTTCTTTGTAGGCACCTGACAAAAAATATTTGAAAGATGAAAGTGCGATTTCTGGTTTAAATTTTTTTCTCCTTTTAAATTTTTGTTGGTGTAAATTTTAACACAGTCACAAATTCGAAGATTTCTCAATTCGAGTTATAAGCAATTAATTTACAATGATATATATAGCATAAAACTAAAAGTGTTTACGAGTTTCTCTTTCACTACATTAATACACCATTACGTTAAGAAATATCTAACTTTTAATAATAAAAGATTATAGTATTAAATTACAATAATCTTACGTTTATCTCCTTTATAGTAATTCCGTTGGGATGCCTCACACTTCTCCAAATGATTCTGACATTGTCGGAAGCAGAAATTTAACGTTTTGCCTTATGGATTACACACATTTGGCTCATTACCCTCTCTGCGGATTTAAATTTGATCCCATTTAATTGGCTCGTTATTTGGTTAGTTGATTTCTGGTTTATTTCCACTTGGGAATCACTTTATCCCAAAATTTAATGCAGAAGAGTTGTTGACGTATTTTTACCATTCCTTCCATTTCCATTTTAGCTACCTTCCTCGAACCGCTTGAAACATTCTCTCAATCCTATTAGATGATACGTTAGAATCACATATTTCTGCACGAGAGCATGTATGTAAATTGCGAGTGTTTACAGGCCAGTAGTATTGGTATTTATACTCGTGCAGCATCAGTAGAATACCTCAGCAAAAGAAAAGGAGCTTTTGCTTTGGTGATCGGATTACTTTCCTCCGCCAACTTTTTAATAAGAATTCCTTTCTAGACCTGTCCAGATTTCCTTCTTTCCGTTGAACCCCGGGATCTGCTGAGTTAATCCTGGATGAATAGAAGACACCTCGAATAGATTCACCATTCTTGCAACTCTAGTAGCCAGAATTCTCTGTGTCATTTTTTTGGATGTTCAAATCTTGTCTGCACTGACAACTACAATATTACTGGACAGTTGTTTTATATCCCCGTGTTCCATACCATAATGATAACTTTCTAATTCGAGCTGTATCCCTTCAGTTATTGTAAATATTTGGACTTCTTATCTGATTCTGTTCTGTCTGAATGAGTAATAATCTTATGCACAATATTATATTAAATGGCAAATAAATGTCAATTTTTAAAATATTTAATATTCCTGGACCATTTGTAACTATTGATCTCAGTCATTTGAAATATGGTACATGTTTGAGTATCTTATTAACCCTTCAAGTCAAAGTAAAGATCCAACAGTTCTACTTACTTTCCTCACTCTACGGGGTCTGCTGATGACTGAAGTCTTTTATAGACGGGGAAAAAATTCATGCACATTTGTAGAATAAGTTATTTAAGTGCACCTAATCAAGGCACCTTAGCTTCATTTTCTAAAACAGAAAAAAAATATTGTTGGGGCATTTTTGAGCATCGTAGGTTATAGTTATTACTGTAAATAATTTAATTAATGATTTTATTTTAAATCAACGTTTTTGACAGACAATATCTTACTATTACCGTATTAAGGCCAACTCTTTTTTTAAGCATATAACCAATGTGTATATGTAAATATAGCTGTGTTAAACCAGCATCAGTCCTATTGCAAAAGAAATTTATAAGTTTAAAACTCCTTTCTGTAAGGGATGTGTGTTCGAGAGTTCAGTAAATCTTTTATATGAAGCAAATTTAATTACCATAGTCCATGTAATAAATATATACTTATGATATTTATATAATGTGACTTATGTATGCTTAAATGTTAGACTATATAACAAATGTAAACTTAATGTATCACATTTTTGCATATATGTTTAAAACAAGGTTACAAATATACAAAGCATATGAGAAACTATGGTAACATAAATTAAAATGAGTTATGTCAAAAGGTAGAGAATGATTTGAATGCCTATAAAGTTTTTCAAAGAAAATATACACCTTATGTGAACAATGTTACTTTTAATAAAAATAAAGAACTTGTTTGCAATAAAATGTATACCATGCTTGATTTATGTTTTTTACTTTGAGGCAAAATTGAATTTTTTTGACCATTTAGAAAAGAAAAGATAAAACATTTACAAGTAAAAATTAATAGCATTGAATTAAAAAAAAATAGCAATGTGGGTTGGCTTTGTCTTAATATCTGTTATTTAATCTCATTCTGGAGTTCATAGGAAGTTCCATTAAGAGTTAAAATTATGTTGATATTACTTAAATAAATGATTTCTCAAAATCTTATCTTGAGACATATGTATAATAGAAATAATCTTTATAAAGAAATAAACAGCTTAGTGTTATAACTAAACAGAACAAACTAATATAGGAAAATCTAGAAATTATTCTACAATTAAGGTACCCGTAGTTCAATTTTCTCAAACGTTACATGGTGATGTACCATTCTGATTTCCTTAAATGGTGATGTGCCATTTTACGATGTAGTATACTTCAAAATATTTTTCTCTCAGTTTGACTGCGATCAAGAGAACCATTATATATTAAACTAGAAACTGTTGTTCACTTTAATTACTTGTATACTCATTTAAAGAAATCAGAAAATGTATGTGGGTTTGCCCGAGGAAGTGGAATTGATAGAGCAGTATAAATACACTAGTAAAATAAATTAAACATAACATCGAATTTCGCAATTGGGGAAAAGTATTTCTATTAACAAATAAAAAGGCAAGCATTTTATAAAAAATATGTAAAGTCTCGCAAATATTTATAAAAGTATTAACGATAATATACTAAAAAAAAGATTATCTTCGTAAACTGATTTGCGAAAGTTTAAATGATTTAATTATGATAGTAAAAAAAATCTTGATTTTCCGTAAGAAATAAGTTAGAAATAGTTTAAGATGATCAATTTCAATGATATATACTAAGTGAATGATTGAATCACATTAATGTAAATGTTAATTAAGGATTCCAGGATATTCGAAGAATAGTAAAATACCTTGTTTAAATGTCCTTGATTTTCTGACATATATCTTTTGAAATTATTAACAGAGCTTGGATATTGTCTCGATCTAATACCGATATCTTAAAGATTTGATAAAAATATAAAAGTATTTTTAATTAAAAATGGTTTCTCCCTCTTATTTAATTATGGGTAAGATTTTTGAAGCATGTTAGCATTCAGATGCCATTTTTTTATAAGAAAATTTTACTCTTACTATATGATTTTAAATTTTTCATGCTTCTGTACCTATACATTTAGTGAACTAAAATATTATTCTTCTCTGAGAAATGTTTCAATTCGGAGGAATAATTTTTATGTGAAAGAAAAAAAAAGTTAGAATTTCTACAACTACAAAGTTCTGTAGCATTTTCAAAGGAAAATAAACACTATCATTAAAAGTTGGCTCACTTTTTTTGAATATTATTTTCTACATGAGGAGTAAAATAATTTGTATATCTGAGGTATATTGTTTTTGAAAATGGTACCTAAATGCAAAAATGTTTAAAAAATCTTGTCACATTCAACTTAGAAGATAAAAACAACTTTTTGTTAAAAAACCTACTTTTGTAGCTCTATAAAATAATTAAAATATCATTATTTGTCACATAAAGTTTTTTAAAAAAATCGAACAAATAATTCTACTAATAATTTTAAAGCATATGTGTCACAGAAACTAAGCCTTGTGATGCCTGCCCGTTCCGGGCTGCCTCTTGTGTCATAGCTAAATTCAATGATTAAACACTAAGGCACAAAAAGTCAATCAAAGAGACACTGGAACAATATTTATAGAATTTATTAACTTTTAATTTATATAACAACAATTATTTAGGCTCTCCCTGGGAAGGATTCTATTAATCTAATTCAACCCACCAATAGTAATCTAACAGACTCTTACCACTAAGCCTTCCTCGACTGCAACTCAGATTCTGGAACAAATGTAACCCTCTGGAATAACTACACCTTAAATCCAATCGCCTATTTCAACCTCTCTACTCAACTCCTCCTTCAACCTCTCTTTCCTTCTCCTTCAGTCTTTTTCCACTTCTCCTTCAGCCTCTCTATCGCGACTTTCCATCGGAGTTTATATATTTCCTAACTCTCCCGCTTCACTTCATTTCTACCTGCTTTCTATCTACATATTCACGTTTCATTTTTGGTTGGGCAAATGTTGTTTAGCAAAAGCAATCAATCTTAATTAAAAGTCCCCATGGTTAGTGAAGAGAAACCACGAATAGCCCAATGTCACAGCCTTAAATTTGGTAATTTATTCCCTTCATTTATTTATATTGCTATTTTTTTAGTTCTGGGATTAAGAAAAAGTTTCTAGGAATAGGATTGGGAGAATATAGAGTCTTGGTACCCTTGAGTATATTATGTTCTGAAATGTATTATAAGTTAAATTTTAATAAAATGAAATATTTTTATATGTGTCACAAATACTTCATATTTTGTGATAAGTGTATTTTCTTTTCTAAATGTGATTTTTTGTAGAATGAATTACACATGTTAGAAGTTACAGATATTCTAACAAACACTTAAAACAGCTACAGAAAATGTTAAAAAAAAAGAATTATTTCTTCTTATTTACAGATAGAAATACTAAAAGTGCTAAGAATAATAGTTTCTTAAATCACGAATATATGTTTTTACTCATTTTACGGAAATATATTTATGAAAATCGTGTTTTTAACTTGAAACATAAAATTTTCTTATATCCATTATTTATTGAGGACAATAATATTTACTATTTATAAACAACTATTCGTTTAGGAAAAGTTGAATTTTTTCTTGAAACATAAATGAATTTTGTACCGACTGCATATAATCATTGTTTTATATTGTCTACAAAATATATTTTAATGCCTCTGTGTATACTCATCCATGTTTACCTCACAAAATAAAGTGTCATGTGTAACTCTGTTCTGCAATTTATAACATTTATTTTTGCTCCATTTTGGCAACAATATTATATACTACAGTTAGACTACCATAACATTCTGTTCATTAATTCTCAATTCTACTTAACTCGAGGTTTTACTATGGCTCCCTTTTTTTTAATCTTTAATCAGAGGATGTCAGAACTTCCTGTTAAGAGCCATTAATACTTTTTTAATGGTATTAATGATAAGAGCTATATTTTTTTTTCTTGCATGAGTGATTTCCGTAATAATTAAAAGTAACATCAAAAGGGTGTACGCGTTAAGCAGAAATTTCATTTCGATGCTGGAATTTATAATATCGCTTAATTTATGTTAATATTGTAACTCATTGCTCAGTAATCGTAGACTGTATTTATACTTTATAAAAATTCCAATCGATACGATTAAAACAAGTATTCCTTTCTTTCTTTTCCGTTCGATTTTCAAGTACATTTTGCTTTAGTACTTGATTTCGAAAGGAATGATGCTTTGTTTTGAAATTAAGTCTTTTTTTGACATTTCAAAATCTAACTATGACAATTGGAGCTACTGTGATTTGAATAGATAATTAGAGGAAAATACATGGCTTAGAATTTATTTGGAAGAAGACACAGGAGGATTGAATTAAACTTAGAAATGGAACCAGTTGAATGAATACTTCTTTTAATAACCAACCACATCAAGAAGTATATATATTAATATACATCCTAACAAATTTCAAAAATAAAAAGAGCTTTAGTAAAAAGGAAATTGTGTCTTAATTGATGCTTTCTAGTATGCATAAAAAATTTTACTATAGCAATACTAAATAAGATAATATATTTGATTGGTAAATTTTCTGAACAGAAGTATATTTTAAAATACGAAATAATACCTATTAATTCGGGAGGATTCGAAAGACTCTTTTCAGTTGTGATGAAATGAAATTTACTTTCAGTTTACAGGATGCTTTGTTACCATCACTTATGGAATGGTTTTCAAAGGAGAAGCTGAGTAAAAGTTTAAGGAAATGTACCTCTGTATTTTTTATTTTCAAGTCTAAATCACATAATACTAAATAATTATAAATGGAAATTTATTTTAATACAGTTTATATTTAATTATATCTTGATTTAAAGGTATAAATAAAAGCCTTGAGCAAAAAATTCTTTTTTTCTTCTCTTTGTTCAACAAAACTCTGCAGAAAATTGAATGAGCTGGAAATTTTGACTAAGAAACATTTCATAATTGAAATAAATTTCCTGCACTAAAAATAAAAATTAAAAAAAGCAGATTTAGTTAAACAAATCGAGTTTTAAATTATTAAAAAAAGGATTATAAGAAAGTTGTTAAAGTCTCTTTTATATATATATATATATATATATATATATATATATATATATCAATAATTCTTTTAGATACATTTTATAATTAATGTGAAATAAATAATGCCTTATAAACCATGTTGAGAGAAAAAATATTAAAGCATTTTTTTGAAGAATATAAAACATTTTCCATTGTAGCGTCATAATTTTAGTTGCTAAAACATATATAAATATTCAAGGGAAATCCTAGGATTAATGTTCCAGATATTTTAACATTTCAGATTATCACTATACTTAAATGAAATTAGAACCGAGAAAAATTGGTCAGGTCTTTATCAAACTCCCCCCTCCCCCCCCAAAAAAAAAAGTTTCTGTAGCGCATTTTATTATATAACTACAAGAAATACACTAGCTTGCAAAATTAAGCAACAAATGCAATTTTCAATATACAACCATGAAACTGTTTGAAAGGTTTTTTGCGATTAGTACACTGAAAGGATAGCTCATTAGTGCTGCATATACAAATGTCAGCACTATAACATCAGAGGGGACGTAATAGCACACGCAAACGCGTGGTTTGCTCTCGCTCTGTGCCAATCTAATTCAAAAAGCAGAAGGTAGGACACATTTACAGACATTTCCTGCAAGTGAAATTGAACTCATACTTTCATAATGACTACAAAAAACCATCGAGAAGCATTTACACTTGTTAGAATCAGCTGTAGGCTTGAAAAGATGCTTAGTTTGATGAGTATTGCATAAGAGTTTGGAAATGTCAAAAGAAATGCTCAATTTTAATGCTTTAAAAAATTGATAAACATTCTAATGACAGGTAGAGCTATAAGAAAGGTTGACTGAAGGAAACCGAGGTCAATGGTAAGTGATAACTGATGTATAGTTCTACTGGGGAAAAAACCAGAACTAATTATTGGGCAACATTGTTCTGCAATTGCATACGGCATTTTGATGACAGGTATCACGGCTTACTGGGGCCAGACGCCTACATAAAAGTGGCCTATCAGTTTGTCATCCTGAAAGATTGCATACCTTTAAAAGCAGCCGACAGACAGCACCGTTATAATAGTTTCAAGAACACAAAGATTGGGCATCTTATCAATAGAGTTACATCCTGTTTACTGATGGGAGTCGTTTCAGTATTAGCAATGAATATCAGTGTCAGCTGAATTGGAGGAAGGTAGAGACACAATTCCATCTCACTAAAATCAGGGAAAGAAACCAGTAGGGTGTAATTAGAGTGCTTTTATGAAGAGGCATTATGTTGAATGGACGAACAGTGCTCTATATTTTAGACAGCGGCTCATTTACAGGAGATACTTTCAGTAATGAAGCTATCCTCTCACACTTGCGTCTGTTTTGAGGTGTCATTAGTCTATATTTTATTTTTCTGGAAGACAATGCACGACCACAGAGGACCCCTGATCCTAAGGAGCTTCTAGAAAGTGATGATAGCTGAAGAATTGATTAGGCATCCCTGATTTAAATCCCATTGGATATGTACGGCGTTCTTTTTGGAATCGCATTTCAGCAGCATCGCATCCTCCAAAGAACACCAGACTGGTGAAACAGATACTCCTTAAGAAGTGGCAACCCTTATCTCATGAAATGCTTTATAATTTGGTATTTAGTATAAACAATGTCATGCAACTATTGCAGTTAAGGGAGGTCATATCTCTTACTAAAGAACTTTGGTTTAATTTTCTTTCTCATAGCCAATATTTTTTACTAAAGCCTTTCTGCCAATAAAATCCTTTTCTGCTTTTTTCCATAATGTATGCTTACAATTCATATTTTTTTGTCTAATATGCATTCATGAGTCTTTAAGTTCTACATTATGCCTTTGTAGAGGAAATTTCATGTCATCCAGTTTTTTTTTTCGGAATTACAACACAATCTGAAAAGTCGTTTAAGTTTTGCCCACAAGTGTATGATAAAACTTCTGTTACTCAATTATAAACTACTTGCATTGTTTTTAAATAAAGGATTTGTAATTAACAGTACCAAGGATACTTAATGCGTAAAGAAAAACCTCATCAAAATTTGTACATTTATTCTCCATGTTTAACTAAATTCTGTAGAAACGTTCATGAAATGGAAAGTTTATCACAGAAATATTTTGAAATTTGAAAATACAATAAACTGAATATTTAGCATATTGAATTAACAATTCACGCAATTTACTAAGATCTATTATAATCAAGAAGAGAAAAATTGACTCTTTAAATATGAAAACTGTAACTTGACTAATCCTGAATACAATTTAAATGTGAAAATTCAAGAAAATTGATCTCAGTGAAAAATAAAATCCAAAATATCAAAAAAAAAAGTTTTGGAACATTTCAATTGCTAACAGAATCCATTGTAAAAGGAATGAGATTTCAAAATATTTAAGTACAAATATTTCTTAAATTTTCAAATATATCAAGAACTTTAGACAAAAGCAATATAGGTAATACTATATATATATATATATTATTGAATACTATTTAGATAAATGCAGCATAGATTTTACTATAATTTAAAAAAGGTAACAGTTACAATTGAAGACGAAGTTAGATATACATAGTATAATACACGTTATTCTACGGATAAAGCGTTTCAATAATAATAAGAACAACAACAATAATAATAATAATAATAATGTATTATTCAATGTGATGCCATCATAATGTAAATGATTCATAGTTATTCTACGTCTGTTCAATTTCATCGTGAAAGAGTCTGTGAATAATTTTTATTATCCTATTAATCAAGTGAAAAGTTAGGATTTGGAGAATGATATGAGAAAAAATTTAGCTTGTGGTCTCAAAAAAGTACACTCCTTGAATTAACTTTTTATTCCCTCAAAAGAACTGAAAAAAATTCTCGTTTCAAAATCAAGAAGGAATTTAATGAGTTATTCTTTCTGATTTCTCAATAATATTTGAATCTTTACATTTGGGACAAAAAAAAAACCAAGTGATTTTTAAAAGAATTTTAAAAAAGTCTATCAACAATAAATATTTTTGATTTTATCGAACTGTATAAGCCTTTTTCTCGTCTTTTAACAATAGATGTTGCTAAAAAAGTTTTTTAAAAAAATATTGATTTACAAGCATACATTTAGAAGACTAAGCATAATTGTTTCGTATTTAGGATCCAATACTCATTGAACTGCGTTCCTGCAGGATCAAATAGATTTCCAAGATG
Source organism: Nephila pilipes (assembly GCA_019974015.1). NCBI lineage: Eukaryota > Metazoa > Arthropoda > Arachnida > Araneae > Nephilidae > Nephila > Nephila pilipes. The sequence continues at coordinate 113,913 of BMAW01067850.1, read as the reverse complement.
CTTCACTTATAACATAGCAACACATTCTTTATATAAATTATTGTTAATTAACAGTTACTTCAACAGTTATAGTTATACAACAAATTAATATTTTATAATAAATCCCTTATGTTACTTATATTTTTAGCAATTGAAAAGTATATTATACAGAAATAGTTTGAAGATTATTAACAGTATATTAAAATATTTCTTTGCGATTTGGTTATTAACTATTACTGTAATTAAGGAAATATCTATTTTACAAGATTTAATTTTTAGAAAATGAAATTAATTTCATATGTTGTCAAAAATATTCTTTTTTTTTCCGAAGAAATAATGGTTTAACTTCAAACTCCGTTTAGATATCTTTTCTAAGTAAAGAGAAATGAATTAGTTTTACCTAAAACCATGAGATGTAAATTTTAACAACTCTTACAATCACTCTTAACATTTTTTTAAATATTACGAATAGATGAAATTGATATTCACTTCCAAAGCTCTAAATAAGCATTTAAAATAAAATGTAGTTTGTTTACTTTGAATGCATAAATGCTCTTTCTTTTTTGCTCTTTCTTTTTGCGCTTTTCTCCTTTTGTTGACATTTTATACTCATCTTGAGGTTAACGTATTTTAGTGAAATATTATACCAGATTAATTGGATTATCACTTAACAAATTTACTCAAATTTGTAAGACAACATTTAAAATTTTTATTTCTTATATTTTTAAAATAGCTGTAAACTATATTTTATTGGCTTCAAATGAGTTTAAAGGTGTAAAATGATTCCCGAAAGATTCCCATTTCGAAATTCTTAAATCTAATTATTGTTAAAACCATAAATATATTTTTAGTTTAAGAAGTGGTATCTGTTGTAAGTTTCTTAACAAATATCGTTAAATTGGTTTACTTAAGTGACAAAGAGTGATAGTTTTGTCATTTGAGGTCTAGTGTTTCATTTTTTATTTGATTGATAAACTTCATCTTATCAAAGAATTTCCTTTATTTGAAAGAATATTTTGAAAAAATGTTCCCTGAGGATTATTCAATATATTTAATCTTAGGTTTTTCATGAATGTGTCTTTAAATAATGCTTATTCATAACGTTTATTTCTTTTGCAAAAGAGATTAATCACAGAGCAAAGACAAGTTCATTTATTTTCTAAGAATGAAGATAATTGCGTAACTTTTAATCGAGGTTCGGATAATACTTTTACATTTTGAAATATAAATATAATTTTCTTTTTTGAATGAGTTAAATTATCGAGAAGTTTTATATATTCAATTAAGATCTAAGATACCTTTATGAATAAAAATTACTCGATTCCTCTAATTTATCGAAGAGCTTCCATTTAATGTTAGATTTGTTGAACTGACTTTTGAAATTGTTTTCTTATATTTCATACTTTTTAACAATAAATACAATTCTTTCAAATATCAAAAATACTAGATGAAAAACACCACAGCTAAGAGGCCTCGCACTGTTGGAATTCACTAAACAGAAAAGTGTAATATACTCTGAAAATGCTAGTTCAATAGGTTGAAATCCGAATGCCTTTGCAATTTCGGGGTGAGCTACGTAAAAGTCTTTTACACCTCAAATATATATACATTAGGCTTAAAGGTGACTTAATGGAATTTTTTTGGATGGATGGAAATGGATGAATCTCTGGAAAAAAAAATCTCTGATGGGGAAAATGGATGAATCTCTAATTGTCATGCGCTTGATTTATAAATTCCCTACATTTGTTAATTGCATTTTCATACTACGATAAATATAACACTTTCTATTCAGTATAAAGTAGGCTAATTTGATTAATTGCAAAATTAAATGCAATACTCTTTCTGTGGAATGTAACTAATAATATAATTTTGTAATCTAAAGTTTTATTTAATTGCTAAACAACACTTCCTCAAATTCTGGACGTGTCATTGAAATAGATAGATCTGTCCTAATTAGTAAAGAAAAAAAGAGCTCGTGTTATTTCTGTTTATTACTGAGGGCAGGCATGGGCAAATAGTAGTCCACGGACCAGATGCGTTCCGCCTAGACAGTCAGAAAAATCTGCCATGAACTGAGATTTCCTACCTATGTTTAAAATCATTCAGAACAAAGCTAGGTCTATTTGTAAAGCAAGTAGGGGAATAAATTACTGTCATTTCCAGGAAAACAGAAAGTGCATGAAAATGTTTCTGCTCAGATTAGATGTCATTTGTAGAATTTGGAAGACGAGATAACAAGAATATTTCAGAACTTTACGAAAATTGAGACTAAATTCAATTCGCTCTCTTATCCCACCTCTGCTGATATTGACACAGTCCCGGAGGAGCAGCAGCTTGATCTAATGATCACTCAGAGAAATAACTGTTTAATGCTCCCATTTGTCCCATTAGTTGACTTATACAAATTTTTGTATGCCGAAAAATTTCCATGTAAGAAGGATTTTGCTGGGAAATTATTCTCTATATTTGTGTCTATATGTATTTGTGAGCAAAACGTTTCTTGCTTGAAGATAAACAAGAGTAAATGTAAATGCTTTTTTTTTTGCAGATATTTACTTGTAGGATGTGATGAGAATCTTAACAAGCAATTACACTCCAGATTTCAAAAAAGTGTAAAAGAGTGACAGGATACATTTGTCTCTTCCCTCTGATTCTAAAATTAAATGAACTGGCAGCAACAGATTATATGAAATTAGAACAAAATTAGATTAAAAAAATATGTTACTATTTTATTTAATTTAAATTCATTGAATTTTGTGGTACTATTTATATGTTTTCTAAAATGCAAAGTTAATTAATGAATGCCATCTTTTTAACAGATGTAGCTCTCCCCAAACCTCCGCTTCCACAAAGTGGCCTCTGAGTCAAAACAATTGTCCACCCCTGACTTAGGAGAAAGAAAGAGAGTTAAACCTGTTATTAAAATAACGTAATACTGGAAAAAAAATTCCATAACAAAGAATTAATAATATACTAAGTGGTAAGGAACGATGATTAGCGGTGATTGGATAATTATATGTGCATGCAAAATTATATTAAACAGAAATAGAACTTTGAATTTGTAAAATATCTTAAGGAAGTAACGGAAATAATATTTATATTAAAACTAAAGGAAACAGAAATTAAAAGTCCCAACATTGCATTTGCCGTTAATTAAATGCTTTTTCAATGTAGTGAATATGGGACGATGAAAGATCAATCTGAATGGAAAATCCACAAATTGAATAAAACATGGTATTAAAAAAAGAAATTTTTTAAAAAGAACTGTGATAATCATCACATCTATCTTTTTAGTTGAACAAATTTTTATACTGTGTTTTCGAAGAAAAAAATGCCAATTACTTCTTAATATCACTAAAAAATTTTCAAAAAAATAATATCTAATGAATATTAGAAAAAAAAAAGTAATTTATAAAAGTATTAATAAACATTTGTAGTTACATCATCACACATGTATAGTCACGATTCTATAACATAATATTGTTTTTAGCAAAGTGACATAATATCTATGAATCAAGAGACATATGTTATGTGACATAGATAATTATGATAAGAAAGTTTTCTTTGTATTATATATATTTATGGTTACATTCAATCCTTAATTGTTTTTGAAATAAAGTCAAACAATTTCTTTTATAACTTCAACATGTGGATAAATAAATCTCATGTATCATTAAATTTTATTTTATTCTAAAAGCTGTTTAGTAAACACATATATCAAATAAAGCTAACATTTAATCTCTTAACAATTTTACTCGTACATTTATTCGTGCATTGTTTGAGTTCCAAATTTTACTTGAATACACAAATTATTTGGAATTTCTCCCTGAACTCTTTTTTTTTTTGGTTGTCAATGTACTTTCGGTTTCTTATTGATGGTGCTAGAAGTATTCAGGGAAAAATATTTCCTTCTCTTAATTCTGAAATATATGTTTAGAAGTACTGAACACTAAAAAGAAAAATATTCCATATGCATTCATAAAATATATTTATTCAGTTCCTTTTATTAAAATAGTCATATTCGAATATATTTTTTGAAAGTAAAAAAATAGAAAAACATAAAAGTATTCAGCAAAATAATCTTTCTAAGCAATTTTATAAAAAAGAAACCTTTAAAAGAAACATATTTGCCATTAAAGAGAAAAAAAAATCAATTATCTTAACCATAAACTTAAGAATGTATTACAGTGCATATATATAACTTAGCCAATAAAACATATTTACATGAATATGAAAATAAGGAAAACCTTGACATTTTTTAATATTTAAAAAATTTGACATTAGTTGTAGTTTAAAATTTTCCTGTTGAATTAATTTTGATATATATATATATATATTAAAAAAAAACCAAGAACTAGTTTTTAAAATGCCAACGGGTATCAACAGGGTAATTTAAGGAAAAGTAATTTAAAGCATTCTCAATTACCTAAAACTATATAAGCAATTAAAAATTATGGAGAAATTAAATATTTTCATCAAATATTTATTTTTGTAATATATTTTAACGAGAAAGATAATTACGCCACAGAATATGTATGTATTTAATGATTGTGTACTAAATTTACGAAATAATTATAAAACTATTCATTTAATCCGTTGTCAAGATAATTTACGATAATGTGACTTTTAACGATTAAAATTGTAAATTAATAGAGAATGAAAATATGTGTTTACTAAAATAAATTTTATCGTTATTCTCGTTTCATTACATATTTTAAATAGAATGAAATAATTTTTAGGGAACGCAATATATATATATGCTTTAAAAGAAAAGGAAATTTACCCAAATTCATTTGAAGTAAATTATATAAAAGCTTTTTAAAAGTAATTTTAATCTCTAGTAATAATAAAAACAAAGACATTATTTTCTTTTTTAAAAACAAAGGCATAAAAATGTATTTAATACGCTTCTTTTGAGCAATATCACTGAGACTTCGATAACTAACTTCCATCTATAAAATGTATCGTATTTTGAAAGTATTTTTAATAAAAATTTTAAAAGCCTATAAAATTTGAAAAATTAAAAATTATTAGTAAGATCAACGTATTTTATTCGTAAAACAGCACTGAAAGACATAAAATGTTACAGGAAAACTGTTAAAATATCAGAAGATAATGAGTTTTGTAAAAAATGCTTTAAATAAAACATAAGGTAAATGATAAAATTACATGAGCAAGCAGTTGAATCCAAATGCACTGTTTAATACACACACACAGATATATATATATATATATATATATATATATATATAAGAGTGTGTTACCATGTTTCAAGGATTAATTACGAAATAAGAATTCGACTTTCAAAATTCATGGTTGTTTATTCATTTCAATGTGAGAGAGAGGCAATAAAGCAGAAAAAGCAGCTCCACAGAATAATTATATCAGAAGAGCATCGAAAAGAGCAGAGAGGGGCATTTATTACAGTGCTGCGTAACTTATAATTGAGAATTTCTAGAGATATTTGTAAAACACACGGTACTCACGTGGTACAAGATGAAGGGAATTTGAAGAATTTCCCTGAGTTCTGTCAGACAAGTAGGGTTTATTTCCTACAGATTTATGACTATGGGAAAACTAATTCAACCGATTTTATGATTGCGTGAACTAATAAATATAAGGATAATTTGGAATTTTATAAGAAAATAAGAATAAACTCTTACTTTTAGTCACATAATGGGAAAACTTAGAAATTTAAATTAGTTTTATGCGAGATCAGTATATATATATATATATATATATATATATATATATATATATATAT
>BMAW01067850.1:58409-106066 GCA_019974015.1 Nephila pilipes | reverse complement strand
ATATATATATATATATATATATATATATATATATATATATATATATATATATATATATATATATATATATATATATATATGTACATATATGTAGGTTCATTTGTACTTGATATACAAATTTAGTTTGAAACGTTTCCATCCTAACAAAGATCGAATACATTTTTTTCATTATTATTTTTATTTTTCTGCAGTCTTCTCGTAAATTTACTAACTTCTCCCAGAGATGTTACCCTCTCTTTAAGCCATGTAAATAGCACTCGGTGCTTTTTTTTGAAAAAAAAAATGTTAGACGATAGCCTCCATATTTGACGAACCTCTAGGTCTACCGAGCACAGTTTTTAATTTAGGAAACAGAATGAAGCTTCTTGGGGCTAGATAACTAGTAAGTAAGGAGGTTGATCAAACTGTAATTCGTGGATTTCCATCATGGCAAACTCTGAGGTGTGAGATGGCGCATTATCTTGGAGAAACAGAATTTTTTTCTGCAAAAGGGGCCGTTTTTCTGAATTTTTTGCTTTCAGCTTGTCAGATAATGATGTGTGGTATGCTCATGTAATGGTTTTTTTTCTTTGAAAATAATCGATTAATATAGCTCCATGACTATCCCCAAAACATTCGCCATTATTTTCCCAGCCGAAAAAAACAGTTTTTGCGTTTTATGCAGCCGATTCCCCCTTCGCAATCCACTTTTTCGATTGTAATTTTATATCGGACGTATAATGGTGTATCCAAGTTTTATCTACAGTAATTAATTGGCGTCAAAACTCTGATTCATTCCACCTATGTTGCTCCAACAGAGCGTTGAAAATGTTTGTTCGAACACGTTTTTGGTCTAACAGGAGCAAACGCGGCACCAGACGCTTTCTCACGCATTAATCGTGATACAATATGTGACAAACACATACTTGGAACATATTCATAGCCTCTGCAATATCTCTGACTTTAATTCGTTGGTCGTTTAGTAATGTTTGATGAACTTTAGTGATATTATCGTCAGTGTATTCATTTTTGGACTTCCCAAGCATTCATCGTCTCCCAATGCTTAAATTCAGTTGCCCAAATTTTCACGGTGGTAAATGATAATGCAGAGTCCCCTTGCTCAGTTCTGAATTTATCTTTGATTTGTGTAGGCGTATTGCCTTTCAAAAAATATTTAATGATAATTAAATACTCTATTTTTCCCATTTTCTCTAAAACACTCAAGTCGACTAGCTCAAATGATTGTTAAACAACAAATGCGCATTCAAAATCAGTTTCTGTCGAAAAATGCACTACCTTATTTCCTAACTTTCCCTCCTCTGTTCTCAAATGTGTATATTGTAACGTTTGGAGTCTATTGGACGTAGCTTGTGTGACGGTCATGACTAATATCATGTAATTGTTTCTTTCCCTTTCAACAGCAACAACTTCCAAAGTGCGATATTGTTATTCCCACCATCACTTCAAACGTCAATTTTACTCATCCATTAAATATGTGTTTATGTAGCACATACACAGATATATATATATATATATATATATATATAAAATTTGGAAAAGAAGTTAGCATTGTAGGGGATTATGAGTACACTGATATTTTAAATATATATATATCTGGGTAAATTAGTTAAAGAATCGATGGATGAGAGTTAAAAATAATAATAAAATTAATAAAACAAGAATGTTTAATCATATAAAAATTATGTTGATAATAATTATAGTAATAATTTGGGTTAATGTTCTTATGATTTGTGAAATAATGTATAAAGAAAATAGTTACAAAATACAGAACACGAATAAAGAGAAAAATAACTTTAATTTTAAGATATATAGTGGTAAAATGATTAATATTAATAAGTTTAATAATGATTCCAAATATAATTTTTGTAAACTTTTTAATTTTGTTTGCCTTCTAAATGTGAAGTCTGTAAATATAAGTACATTGGTCAAACCTCGAATGACAGTTATTTCAGAATAAATAAAACTTTGATACAAAAACTGTTATTGATAGAAATAATAAGAATAAAATTAAAATTATGCACTTTATTATACATGAATTGGACAATAGCAATATATACCGTTAGTATATTAATATTATATATATACTACGGTGAGAAAACTGCTTTCGAGGCTATTATCAGATTCTATTTTTTAAGGATTAAATTTTTTGAATTTTTATAAAACTATTTTATAAAGAATCAAACAAAGTAAGTATAAATAATTTTTTTATAGTAATGATAGAGAGAGAGAGAGAAAGAGACGTGTTATGAATACAATAATATAATTATTAATATAACTAGTGGAAGAAATGGTAATAGAAATTTTTTGAAAATAAGGAATATTATGAAAATAAAATTAAATTTGGACAATAAATTTGAGGAATATTTTAATATTTAAAGCATTTACTGTTCATTTTGTGCCAAAAAGTAGAAATTGATTCGTAAAAATTATCTGTTTAATAATGATAAATTATAAACAGTATTTACATTCATTTAATTAAGAATATGGCTAATTACTCATTTCACAAATATAACATGAAAATTATATAGTTGAGCCTGAAAAATAGAATATAGCGCAATTAAAAGTATAAATACAAGAGGGAATCAAATGAAAGTATACCAAACGTTCTAACAATGTTACTTTTAACATAGTTGTCCATGTCGTTAAGGGAAAATGTAGCGAGAGATCTAAAAATGTGAATGGAGTCTCCGGCTTGGATCGGAGCATGCGTGAGCACCCGCATGTGCAGAAGACAGCAGAAGCTCTTATGAAAACCGCCATCCATTTGACGCGGTAGTGCGTGTGGGGACATCATGGCATTCGCATTGCAAAATTCGTCGATTGAGGAGTAGCGAGGCAATAACTGATTTCTGAAACCGGAAGGTGTTAAACCAGCCATTATTCATCACCTGATGGTGACCATATACGGGGAAATCTGTGTGTCCGTCAAGTCAGTGAGAAAATGGAGTGCCCGCTTTAGTTAGGCTGTGAGAGTTTGGTTGATGACCCGAGACCAGGCCAATCAAACACAGTAATCACGGCCGATCTCATCGACAAGGTGGACGACCGAGTGAGAAGTGATCAGCGTGTTACATTGCGATTGTTGGCGGTGAAGGTGGATGTTAGCGTTGGAACAGTGAAGACAATTATTCACGACAGGTTGCGTTATCGGAAGTTGTGTGTACGCCGTGGGTTCCAAAGCTGCTCTCCAGCCATCAAAAGGAACTGCGCATAGGGCTAGCACTTCAACATCTGTTATGGTATAATAAATACCCAACTTTCCTGGAGAGGATCGTCACAGGTGATAAGAGTTGGTTTCATCACTACCAGTGAGAGACAAAACGGGACAGCATGTAGTGGAAGCATGCGTCGTCTTCCTCCCCCCTAAAAATTTTAATCTGTGGCATCAGAAAGCAAGATGTTGCTCACCGTCTTTTTCATCGTCCAAGGTCCGCTACTTCTTGAATTTCTCGAGCATAGAAGAACGTTTAACTCCGATGCTTACCCGGAGCCTACGAAGGTACATCAAGAACAAAAGACCGTGGCTTCTCACAAAGGTTGTGGTTCTGCTCCATGATAACACGCGTCCTCACAACTCCAAGATTACACATGCGAAAAGGACCAAGTTCAAGTGACAGCAGCTTGACCATCCACCTTACAACACGGATATGTCGCTCTGCGATTTCCTTGTATTTTGACTCCTGAAAAAACATATGAAAGCGAAGCGCTTCAATTCGGAGGACGAATTAAAGGATGCTTTGAAGGACTGGGTATCATCACGGCTTCAAGAATTCTGGGAACAAGGAATCCTTCAGCTCATTAATCATTGGGATCGATGTGCTCAGGCCTATGGTGTATACTTTGAATAAAGTCTTCTTTTATACCCACAGTGTTATTTCCTAACTTTACATTGGAACACACCTCGTAAATTCAATGATAAAATAAATTTTAATAACCTTCTTGATAAAAGTGAAATTTTATGGGGAAAATGTAAATATTAATAAAGCATATAAATATAATAAAGGAATTTGTTCTATTCAATTGAGTTATAACTTTATTTTAGGCTTAAAAGATAATGGTGTTTGTAAATGCAATGACTGAAAAGAGAATATTAATAAAGGATATCTACATGTTATTTCAGGAAATTTAAATTTCTTAGAGTATACAAAAATTAAGAGACATATTACATAAATGGACTTAATATTTCTAATAATTGCTATTGCGTTAGTAAACAAATAATTTAAAATCTCGATAATTTTATTTCTAAATTGGCTATTTATTATGGCCTTTCAATAGAAACATTTAAAGAATATAAAAGTTATATAAATAAATATGTTCAAAATTAAATTTTCTTAAAAAAATAGGAAAAAATAAGAATAATAGTATAAGTTTAAAGTTTAATATTCTACCCAGTAATTTTGTTATAGGTTATGCAAATAAGGTACCAAATGATTACGATATTATGTGTAAAAAATTCAACATAATTTAGTTAATAAAGATATATATAACAAATCCTTTTTTTGTGTCGTTAGCAATAATAATGATATAGAAATTTCTAACAGAATTACTGTTTTGTATAAGAAAGCAATCCTTAATATGAATAAAGTTAAATTACCTGATATTTTTATAAAACAATATTTCATAAGACTCCGATAAAATTTCGAAATGTTATTAATGGCTCTAACATGTATACCACTTTAACTGGTAAGATTGATAAAAATTTGTAAATTTTTATTGCTAATTTTAATAATACAGTTGTAATTAAAATAGTAAAGATACTGTTGATTCAAAAATGAAAATATTTTACATACATAGAATTATGATTTTAAGTAACAATAGATATTGAAGATCTAATTAAAAGTTTAAGGGATTATTATAAGAAATTTGATGATAATAGAAATATTTCTTAAGAAATAATTCTTTTGTTAGTTAACTTAAATTTAAAAAAAACTATATAATTTTAAGGGAGCCAGAACATGGTAAGGAATTCTAAAATATCATACCTGAAACTCTTGGGTTTTGTGATATATATCTCTTCAAATTATTAGTAGAGCTTAGATTTTGTGTGTGCATTAATAACGATATTCCAATCATTCTATAAAACAATAAAATCAATTTTTTGTTACAAAAGGTTTTTTCCCACTCAGTTGAATATGGATATGTTTTGTGAAATATATTTGCATTTAGGTTCCATTTTAAAGAAAACTATGTATTATTCTATTTGGTTCTAAATGATTTATGGTTCTAAAAAGGATACTTAAGTGTCTAGTGAACCTAAAATATTTCATGTCTTAGAAATATTTAAATTTAAGAAATAGCTTTTTGTATGAAGGAAAGAAAAAATAAATAAAATTTCAAAAATTACAAAGTTCTACAATTGTTTCAAAAAATATACAATAATATCAATAAAAAAGTAGGTTCACTACATTTTATGCACTATTTTTTTAAATGGTGAGTAATGTATTTTGTACATTTATGGAATATTATTTTTAAAAATGGTACATAAATGCTATATCTGAGACCTCAAGACCATATTTAACTCAAAGGGAAAATTTTGACCCAAAAACACGTTTATAGTTCAATAAAAGATTCAAATATCATTATGAAGCAGAAAAATTCTTAAACTGTACGAATATTTTTTTTAAACATAAATGTCGCATTATGAAAGAATCTTATATTCGCTATTTTTTGTTCCCCCATGTCTTCGTACTCTTTAGAGTAAAATGTATAGAGAAAATAAAGGTGTACTATAAGGTGGACTGACTAGTGCCATTCTTGCTAATATGTATTTGTATTTTTAAGAATATAGTTATAATTATTACAATAATTTAATGTTCAGATGCATAAATAATCATATATGTTTTCGTAAAAATAATATTAAAGAAGACAAATCTGACTTGTATTTTAATCTAGCTTATTTAAAAATATTGTAAGCTACTCAAAATATTCTTGAATCTGAATACTGAGACAGTTATTTAAAAACTGATGATAATGAAGTTCATAGTAATTTTTCAGATATGATGCATAATTTTTCTTTTCAGAGTATCAAAGAGTCTTTTTGGAACTTGCTCTGAGTTTATTTATTTTTATAATTAAATTTTACATCAAATAAAAATTGTTAGTAAATTATCTTATATATATTTGAATAATAATTTAAATAAATATCCCAAAATATATTTGTGTGCAGAAACTTTTTTAATTTTATAAAAGCAATACAAAATGTAAAAATTATAAAAATGATGATCTTAGGCTTGTCTTTGAAAAAGAAATTTAATTCCTTCTTTTTTAAACTAATATTTTTCATAATTGCTAATTTAGTCTCTTTATTTGCTTTCTTTTTTTTCCTTCTGCTTCATTTGAATTTTTTCTCAGTTTTATGTGTATTTTGTTGCTTCTTATTTATTTGAGAATTTTATTTTTTTCAATTAATATTTTGAGCTTCAATTTCTCTTTTAGTTTGCTGAATTTGTAGAAGGCATTACCCATCTTTTAGTTATTATTAGATTATACGCTGAAGTCTGCAATTTCACTTCTGACGAGTGATTGAATTAATATGTTTTTCTTATTCTTTTGAGCTTTTCAATGTTTTTTCAGATTATTTTAAAAAATAATAACTTCGTTTTGCTTGTATATGCTTTATATCTTAATCATTTATAGAACTACTCTTATATCTTCTTCTGTTTTTCTTGGTTCTATTGTTCAATTTGTTTATTTAATTTATAATCTTTTCATATAACATGCTGAGAATGGGGAGTAATTGGACTCGTCATTCTTAAAAAAATCATAAGAAATAGTGTGAAGAGTGTCTTGTTTTGGAATGCTATATTCCCATATTTTACATTCTCCCAATTTATTGATTTTCATGTTTTCTTTTCTTCCTTATGATATTTCTCTTTACTTTCGGCTGTCATCATATTATTTAGGGGTTCAAATGCTTACTTCATTAGTTTTAGCTTTAATTTTCATACGATGCTTTCGTTATATATTATTACATTCTATGTAATATAAGACTTGTAAGTAAATTGTCTTATATTTATGAAAATTTCGGTAAGTTTCACAAACTTTGTTTGTTCATTGAATCTTCAAAAAATTTACTTAAAATCAATATAAAACTAATAATAAATTAGAATAAGTGTTTTTGTCTCTCTTTCTTAGTTTTTTTAAGAAATCTATTTCCTTCTATGATGAAAGTTTTCAGTTTTATTCCCTTTTTAATTGTAATTATTATTTTACTTAAACTTTTAATTTTTATTATAAATTTAACTAGCTTTAATATATTAATCAGTTCTAACTAGATTTTACAGATGGCGTTACCAACCATCTCTTTTCTGTTGATATTGCGTGGGATTTTAAAAACATTCAATTCAGATGGCACTCTGTAATTTTCTTTACAAGCTTTTTAACTATCTTTCCTTGGGGTATTTTTAAAATCTTATTAGTTTCTTATCATAAATATTATAATTTATTTTTGTGCTTTTTATGTCTTATATATTAAAAATTGCTCGAATATTTTTCTTAAATACTTTCTTTTCTTGATTTTTAAATTTATTGTTCAATTGATTATTTGGTTTTTTAACCGTTTTATATAACATATTACCGATGGGGATAGTTGGGCCTTGAATTCCTGTTACAGTATTTTAAGTTTTTCTCCATTCTTTTATTTTTTCCAATTTGGTAATAGGTTCCCTTATTTCAGCGATGTTTTTTCTCTGTTGTTTTGTGGCTGCCATCATTTTTATTTCTGTTTACTTGCCAACTATTTGAATAAAAATTTTAATTTTTAAAATTTTTTTCCGTTTTGTCAATTTTTTTAACACTTTTCTAAGAATCCAATAATTTTACTTGTGTTCTATAGCTTGTTAGAATTTATGGCTATACAATACAATTAGGATCTTTTCTTCCACTTCTATTTTGATATTTGTTAAAGTTTCTAAATATCTTTTGTAACTTTGTCTTAAAGTTTTGTATTTGTTTTCTTAATTTTTTATAATTTCTTACTTCTTATTAAATTAAAAGAGGATTCTCGATTTTTTAACTTTTGATTCCTCTTATTTTCATATATACTTCTTTCTGTTAAGTTACGATTTTTATTTTGATTTTTATTTGATTTGTGTATTTATAATTTTAATTTAAATATGTAAATTTAAATCATAATTTATTAATTGTTGATGAAATTATGTGAAAATACTAAGTAACAAAAATATTGTTTAACTTGATTCTTAAGATTAATAGTAATATACTACTTTATATAATAGTGCGCTTCTGATAATTCAAAACACAAATTTAATAGAACACTTTTTTCCTTTGTTTTCAATCAAGCGTCTTATCGTTCCTTACACATCGAAAGCAATTCCTATTTCTGAGGTTGTAGCGCAAGAAGACAGATAAATGAAAACTTTTCGGGATTACACCTAAAATATCTGATAGATATTAAGCAGTTTTGAAATGTTCGTGTCAGTGAATGAATTTATGAAAGCGTTTATTAGAATTCTTGAAATTATTATAGGCTTCATGATATTCTCAAAAAAAAAAAACCCAACCAATTCAATTTATTTATTGAACCTTAGTAATCATTTGAGTGCAAAGATATGAGAAATTTTAGTAATTAAACTTTTATATCTATAACTAATATTACTATGTTTAATAATAAATTTAATATCTAGCTTTTCAATGTCTTACTACCTATGTCTACTAAAGGTAAAATATTATTAGCAGCTGGATATTTAGGAAGTGAGAATATTTCTTAAAAAACCCATGTAAAAATTTCATCTATACTTCGATATATTTTATCTACGAGAGATATTCAGAAAGTAAGGAACGTTTCCGTCTTACGCTTTCCGGCTAGGCGCGCGTCCTATTACGTATATATTGGTGTCTGAGGGCTCGGCATCTCAGTCGGCGTTCAGCCATCACAACGGGAACGTTTCTACGCTGCCCGTTTTTCGATAGTCAAATTTAAAATGTGCGCTGCAATTGAAAATCCCGCTTGTTGTGAGGTGAGGTCTGTGATACGGTTTTTGTTGGCAAAAAAACCTAAAACCTATGGAAATTTATCGGCGTGTGTGAAGTGCACGGAAACAACGTAATGAATGAAAGTGTAATCCGGTAATGGTGCATTCAGTTTTAAAATGGCCGAACTAACGTTCACGATGAAGAGAAGAGTGTACGCCCTAGCATTGTGACTAACGAACTGGTCGCTAAAGTTGATGAAAAGATTCGTGAAAACCGCCGTTTCAAAATAACGGAGTTTTCCACAAGTTTCACCGACTTTGTTCTTTGAAATTGTCATACAAAAGCTAGGCTATCGCAAATTTTGTGCAAGATGGGTGACGAAAATGCTTACAGACCACCATAAGGGTCAGCGAATGGGGGCAGCTTCGAAATTTCTGGAGGCCTACGACAGACATGGTGATTCAGAACTGGCTAGCAATACAGTGCTTTGACGAAGATAAGGAGCCGCGGGTGCGCGTCACTGAGTGGCTGAGATCTCAGGCGGCAGAATTCTATGATGAAGGAATTTCAAAGCTTGGCTACCGCTATGATAAGTGCCTCAACTTGTTTGGTGACTATGCAGAAAAATAGAATTTTAGTCGCTCTTTCTGATGTATTTAATAAATTTTTTTTCGTGTACTTAGTTTCTTTTTAACTCTAAGACGTTCCTTACTTTCTAAATAGCCCTCGTAGTTTATGATTAATACACTACTGGCCATTAAAATCACAACACCATGATTGAAAGCAAATATAAAAAGATGTTTAGTATACATAAACAATATGACATGAAGAAAAAAATATTACGACGTTTTTTCAAGGTTTTTTTTACCACAAGCATTTTCGACGTTTACAGAAGTGCGAATTTAGTAGAAACAGCTTCCACACGTGGCAGCTAAAAATGTCCTTACCCGATTAGGCATGGAGTCGAACTGAGTTTGGATGACGGAAACGAGCAACTCATTCCATGCTGCTTCAAATCTATGCTACACTTCATCAACCATAGTAGCTGGAGAGGGGTGGTGGGCAGTTTCTCAGCAACCCAGGACCATAGCTTTTCAGTGGGTGACAGATTTGGAGACCATGCAGGTCAGAACAACAGTGGAATACCAAATGTATCGAGGAAGGTCAGAATACGACGTGCAACATGTAGTATTGCATTATGTTGTTGGAAAATGGTGCTTCGTAGGCCTCGAAGATAGGGCACAATCACTGGAAGTAAAATGTCAGATATATACCCATCTGCTTTCAAATTACCGTCGAACCAAAGTATAGAGGTGCGTATCGTGTACCCAGTGGCTGCCCAAAACACACCAGGTGCAGGGACTCTATGCCGATATTCAATACAAGCAGGCGACGTGTGGTCTCATCGGAGTTTCGAGACAAGTATACGATCATCAGAATACTGCACGCAGAACGGGATTCGTCTGAAAAGACAAGATTGTGCCACTCCTGTATCGTGCGTTGTCGTTCGGCGCACCAGAGTCGAAAACTTTCTAAATGCTGCATTGTCAAGGGAAGCCAAAGTAATGGTCACAGGGAGTTCATTCTACGTTGCTGCAAATATCTTCGTACCGAATGAGCGCATACTGGGTATTCTACAAACATGCCCATTTCTTTACTACTGATCAGTGATGTGGTTGTATCGTTTTACGGGGCTAACCTCCGAGTATGTCTGTCCTCTCGAACGTTACATCCTGCATGTCATTCAGTATCTCTCAGCAACCCAATTATTCCATATTCGCATGACAGTGGTTTAATTTCAACCAGTGCAATGGGTGATATCGATAGGCAACGATCCTGCCTCTACCGAATTCCAACACCTGCTGGTAAGCATTTCTTTATCTTATCTAAGGCATAACCGATATTCTGAACACACTCCGATATTACAAAGCGCTATCCGAATGAGAAATTCACTAACCAACTTTTCTTTTATGCATTGCTTCAGATATAATTTCTCCTTGCCTCTTCTAAATGCGCTGAAATACTAATCATTTTCATATCCTAACCACTTCTTCCTTTCATGTGATTTTGACGTTCGTCTGACCATTACTTCTTGGTGTTGCAATTTTAATGGCCAGCTTTGTATATATGTTTGTGCATACATATTCTCGAGTAATACACATAAATGCATTTATAGTTAAAAGAAAATAAATATGATGAAATCGGATGTGTTACTTGTGTTAGAAATGTATACATATCGATAGGAGTATTTATAGTTGAAATGAATAACAGTGAAGTTGCAATAAAAATGATCACTCTTAAATAATTACTTATCCTATCAAAATTTATTTATTAAAGGAATTTATTTGAATTTCTATACAAACTTTACTTTTAAAATTCAATTATTCAATATATTTCTCCCAGAAATGTGTTACAAAATTATTCAGAATAATAAATTATAATTTTTACAACCATAAACGTGAAAAAAAATGTTACATAAGTTCTGAAAAAGTAGGAAATATGTTAATAACCAAAAGTTATTAAAATGCAACACAAAACCTATTAAGCAGTTTTAGTTTATAACTGAGCTTTGAATGCTTAAAATTAGATCTTAGTACATGCATTTCTAGGATTATAGTTTTTCATAAACGTATTTTCGATTTCTTATGTTTTGAGTATGAAATAAATTTATACATTTAAATACAATACTAATAAATTATATTTTTATACTTATGGATATTGTAACTAAGGGTAAAATAAGTTTGATTCTTTTTGCTTTACTTTGAATGTATTTTAAAGCGTGAAAGTCTTAGAAATATCTTCTCTACGAAATAGTTTTCTCAATGTTAGATACCTTTAACAACCAACCAGATTTTCTATTAATAATTCATATTCCTCATTCGGATGGTCTTTAAGAAACATTAGGAACTTATTCAGGATAAAGCATAAATATTTATTGAATCATCCTTTTTCGGGGCAGAAGGAGTCTTCCGTTAAGCAAAGGATGAAGGATCTAATAAGATGAAACCCGACTCAAAATTATTCTCCATCTGGAAACTGATTCACTTTATTCGTATCTATAATGCTTTATTTCATTTTCGGTAAGTTAAAGATATGATTGTAATAAATAACTTAGAGCATATTTTTCTTAATATATAATTATTTCTTCTCGTGTGTTATGAAATCTATCAATTCTTTTAATAATAATGCTCATAACAAATATGTGTTTATTTATGTTTTGAATCAGAATGTTACATTGGACGTATCAAAAATAATGATACGATAGACGTCGTAAAAAATGTGAAAATAAGTAATCTCAAAATTAATTATCTAAAAGTATTAAATTTTACTTCTCATTTGAAAACGTAAAGCTTGTTATGTATAATTCTAATTTGTGTTTACGTAACATGTTATTCTATGAAATATATGACATTTTAAATATAAATGTATCTATTACAAAGATTCTATACATTAACTTTCTAAAGAAATATGAAGCACATTTACAAAACTATTGTGATATTCGTCATATAAAATGAAGTAATCTTATTTGTATGAAAAATCATCTTTGTAAAGTGTTTTTGGTAGTATATATATTGTCCCTTCCAATTCTTATTTATTCGCCATTTCAAGTTTGTTTCTAAATATGAGATTCTTAAAGAAATAAAATTGCCATGCATTTTATAAAGAATATGTTTCCATATATATTAATTAGATTTCTCCTTTAACCAATTAGCCGCTGGTGCTGCTTTGACGTAATGATTAAAATAAATGAGTGGGAAAAATTAGGTATAAGACATATTTAATACTAACAAATGATTTTGTGTAGGAAGTATTGAGAGGAATATTTTTGTAAAAAAATTTGTCTTCTACTACATTTTTGTTTATAATAATTAGGCTTTTTTAAAGCAAAATTTAAGCAATACTTTAAACCTAATTTACTTTGTGAAAAAAAATTATTGAAAGAAACGCAGTGTTTAGAGGTTAACTATTTTTAGCCAAGGTCAAAGCTTATCGAAATGTTTCATCAATCAGTTGTTTGTATTTGTATGGAGAGGGAAGAGAAAATAGGCGTTACACTGGCGCAACGTCAGCGAGAAAAGGGCATTCCACTTTTTTACTCGTCCTGTTAGATGATGTAGAATCGCATTCATTTTATGCCATAAAAATACCTAGAAAGGAATATTTAGCATTCAAACAAGACACGGAAATATTTTACGAATTAAAAGGGATGATGACGGACAGAATGGAACTGATATTGTTGTTGTTGTTTCGCCATAAATTACAGAAGTGAGTGATGAAGAAGGAAATAATAATATTTTGAATAGTGAAAATGATATTTTGCCAATGACACTGCTGAGAAAGGTGAAGTTTGCGTCAAAAGAAAGTTTAAGCTCTCTGAAAGCCTTAATAGTAATTCGAAACAGTTTAAAAAACAGAAAACTGAAAACTTCGAATGTATTAAAAGGGAACAATTAGCTATGTCTCGAGCAAAAAGTGCCAAAAATGATGAGCCTAGGAATTATAATAGAAAAAAATATAAGATTTTAAAAGTAGGGGAAAGATTTTCGATCTTCTTTTTGGTTCATACATGTTATCTCTTCTCGTTGAACAAACAAATTTACTCGCTTAGCGAGATAATCGTCCAGAATTTATTGCATCTGAAGCATATATGTGAAGATTTATAGGAATATTATTGCTTACTGGATATTATTATTTATCTCAAGAAAAAATGTAATGGTCTCTTGATAAGGACATTTCTGTTCCTGTTGTACGAGATTCTGTGCCACGTATGCAGTACAAGAGTATGAAATAGAATTGGCATTTAGTTGACAATAGTCGTATTAGCAACACCAATAAATTGTACAAAGTGAGACTGTATCTAAATTCACTATATAAAAAATTTCAACAATTTGGTATATTATCCCACGACCTGAGTATTGATGAGCAAATGAATCCTTATCGAGGCAAACATTCGGTAAGGATATTTTTCAAAGGAAAACCGATAAGGTTTGGATACAAAGCATCGACTTTGACATCATCTGATGGATACGGGTTTAATTTTGAAATGTATGCAAGGTCAGGCTGATAAGTCGGCAGAGTATAGACTGGTAAGTATTCTAATATTCTGCAGATGCATAAATATCAGCATATGAAGGATTCGTCTTGGTGGAAGAGCGGTTTTGAATTTCCTAAACGTTGTTGAATCTCCCATCAATCATGCTATTTACTTTAATAACTTTTTTACGTCTCTTCATCTTCTTTGACATCTAAAAATAAAAGTGTTTCAGCTACAGCACAATCCGAGAAAACCGGATACAAGTGCGTCCATTAGAAACTGTGAAATGCATTAAAAAGACTAAGGTTATTACGATTTCCAATATGAAGGGAAAAAACAAAATAATTTTTGTCCGATGTAATGAAAACTGTGTTGGCAACGGTTCCTTCAACATTTGGACAAATTGAACGCTTAAAAAGTATTTCCACCTTTATTCCAGAACACAGAAGAAAGAGGTTTTTGTATCTTAACCTTATCTAGTTGAACAATACTAATCCAAAATAGGAGAAATTGATTTGTGCTGTAATCTAATATCTAATTACAGGATAAGTGTTTAAGTGTTCATGGTAAAAAATGGTGGTGGCCAATATTTACTATTTATATTATGTGTGTTTGGTAAATGTATGAAATATATCATACCTGTGTACTACTGGAAATAAAAAGCCTCAATTAGATTTCAGACGAAAATTAGCATTATTCCTTTTACAAACTCCAGTTGAGATTAGACAATTAGTCAAAAATACATCAACAACTGGAAGACCTAATAAATTCAGCATTTCTAAGCGGTGGATTTGGTGGATATTTTATCATAAAGTCCGAGGATGACATGAGACTGCATTATAAAAAATGCCACAGCCAAACAGGTTATAGATGAAAAGTGTGTAAAGTCGCTTTACGTCAGATTATAAGCATTTGTAAAATAAATATATTTAAAATTTTGGTATTAAATTAGATGTTAAGTGTGTTCTATAGATTTCTAAAACGTTACGGAGCTCAAAGTAATCTATTGTTCAACTCAAAGAAAAGTACTTTTTACTACAATCATGCTCTATTTGTATTTCGCTGACGTTGAATTTTTTATTTTTGAACTGGTAATAATATTTTTTTTTCATTTTAACTGCAAATTCATGTTACAAATGCTTACTTTAGTAAATAATATTATTTGAATGGGAAACAAACATTCCTTGTAGTTTAGGTGGTTAATGGGTTAAAAGATAAATGATAATTTAAAAAAAAAGATAAGTATTATTTTTAGTGTGTATAACTTTAATATTAGGCATTAAAACTGTTGCAAAAATATTGCAAGTATTTTTAATTCGTAATATTTAAATCTTTTTAAATGCTTAAACCATTATGATAAATTTATGTTTCCTATGTAATTTTATATGCTTATTTACTTAAAAACATATTTCCGATATTAAAATTTTAATAAAATGTAATATGATATAAAAATGAATACGTTACAGAAAAACTTGAATTTAGTAGCAGGAAAAAGTTATATTTTCTTTTTTATTTGAGTCTCTTAAAAAGTGAAATGGATAATACAGTTTCAAAAACGAAAGTTAAAGTGTATTTTCTCCCGAAAGAGAAGCTATTAAAGTTGAATTGACCAAGCAAATAGTTTAATTAACATTTTGTAAGCTCGTTATTCTGTTCCAGTAAACACTTGCCAAGCATTTAATTAAATCTTTTATCTTAAATAAATATGATGAGATGAAAAACAAAATCTACTCAGAAACAGGAGTGGGATAATTTGATAAATAGTTTTATTGGATTTTTTTTTCAGCTTTCAATTGTACGAATCTATTAATCTGAATAGCAGTTATTTGATTTAATTACTAATGACTAAAGTGTATGAAGAGTTCATTATTTCGTGTTTTTCTTTCTTTGTTTCTCTGATGAGCTAATTGAGTTCAAATCAATAAATGTTATATTTCTTGAAAGCCTCGTCAGATTGCTGTTTATTAACCACAATTCTATCTTATGATTACATTTTAATAAGTAAAAATATACTTTTCGCTGATGTCCTGATTATTTAAAACTTGTTTTAATTAGTTTTTAAAGAAGATGTTTTATATTTTAATACAGAATTCTTAAAATTAACGGTTTCTTGATATTTTGAAGAACAATTCTATTACAGTACAATAATATTACTAATCATTTTCGTTAAGTTACATTAAAAGTCTCGACTCAGAAATTTAATTCTTTAAATTAATCTATGGGTTGTGACTGGAAAGAAAACTATATTTAGTATTTCAAGCAATTATAATTATTGTTTTAAGAAATGAACGATGTTAAATAATTTAACTGCACAAAAAATAAAATTATTGAATAAATGATGATGTGATTTCAACAGATATTCTAAATTTAAAACACAACCAAACTGTTCATACTTTGCTATACATACATCTAACTCGATGTTCGCAAGAAGAATAGAGTTAATATGTATCTAAATGTATAATTATGTTTCGTTTATCATTTAGTTTGTTTTGCCTTTCTTTTCATATACAGGGTGTCAGCCATAATGTGACCCAATAGCTAATTAACGAACCATACGGTTTAGATATGCACTTTCAATTTGAAAAATGTTTTAAAAAAGGTAAAGAATGTTCTTAAGTGCTTTTCGAACCAAAAAACCCATTTACAAAAAAATTACAAAAATTAAATTTTTTTACGGTCCCCTGGTCCTATCACTTATATTTAGGAAAAGATGCAGTACACAAAAACAAAGTAAATACAAAAAGTTTCATTTTATTACGATAAAAACTGGCCGAATTATGGAACTTTGAAAATCATACATTTCATCCATTTCCTCGGCCATTTTCTAGAAGCTAGTAAGGGCCCGTCTCCGAAGTGAAATTAATTGCAACTCTGGCAGAGAACTTTCGCTCTTGCACGTCACTCTTATGTAAATCGTTTTTAAATTTAAAAGTACATACATTACGTTAATAATACAATAATTAAGTACTTAAGAAATAAAATTTATTAACATTTTTCACGTAAAAACATTTTTCAAATTGGAAGTGCATATCTGAACCGGTTCGGGAATTAGCTATTGTGTCACATTAAGGCTGGAAACCTTGTACATCATTTCAACAATACAAATTTGAATTTCCTAAACCTTTGACTGTTAGGTGAATTAACAGTTTTCGCTCTTCTGTAGCACGCAGGGCTACCATCAAATGGTCGCTGAAAACTGCAGTCTTTTGTTCCCTTGTGGTTTTTGAAAATGTTACCCTTTTCTGAAGATGATATGGATAGTTCACTCGCTTTTAAAAGACAGTATTTAAAGAATTATTTGAGGTATATTAATGTAATATTTATACTAATTGTAGCATTTGCGCCTTCAAAGAAATCATAAAAGATAAATATTATGAATTTTAGTTGCTAAAATATTGAGTTTTTAACCAATTATTTGCGGTATATTAATCTGATATTTACACCAATTATAACAAGCACTTTTGAGCAATTCAGTAAATGTTTAATATTATAAATATTAGTTTGTAAAATATTAAAATAAAATATTTAAATAATTACACGCAATTTTAAGCTTTATAAAATACTTAATCGGCATATTTACCAAAATTTCTTTATGTGTGTAATACACTTTAAAGCATGGATTCGCACATAATGGAGAATTACAGTCATTGTTATAAGTGGGCCATTTTTCAGTAACAAACTCCCGACAAATTACACAAGCAAAATAACTAGATTAACAAATAGATCGGAAACTTTTTTCCTTATTACGTAAAATTTTTTACAGTAACCGTACCACCATATGTACATGATCAAATTAACATAATTTGGAAAGTAAATGCTGTTTGAAACTAAAAAAACACAGAATAATGTACGCGGACGAAATCAGCTGGTCAGCGCCCATTGGGGAAATATTTCGCTGCATGAGTAGAGCTTAGTTGCAAACATTTGGGAAGAAAAACTTCGGACGAGCTGCACTCGTCACTGCCCATTATGATGCGCTATTCGAATAACGACATGGGCTTGTTCATAACCATTGAAAGGATAAAATCTTAGAAAAAAAATTAACGATAATACAACAATGATAAAAATAAATCGTATGGACCATGAACTTTTTGGCTTAAAGTTCCATTTCCCCAATTTAATTGTTATATTTTTATAGAAGGAATAAAATCTAACTTATTCTATAGGCTCATTATTTTGAGACAAAACGTAATTACAAAAAATTTTAAACAGATATTCTGAAATTATATCAATGACTTTATGCTAGACCATTATTTTTTTTATTATTTAAGAGTAATTGGTTTAACACTGAACTGGAGATTTAACTGACCCTAATGTCATCAAAAACCTTAAGAGAAGAACCATGGTGGCAATAAATTGAGGCTATTGCTCTACGAATCAAGATACATAAATATTTCCTTTTCGAAATTAATTCTAAATAAGAAGATTTTATAGAAAAATTTCGGACAATTAAATAAGCGTTCATAGTTCAGAAGGAAAAAAAAATGTTTACCTCTCATACTTTAATAATTATGCCGTGGCTGGTGTAGACCAGTGATCATGATCACAGACTTGTGGCCGGAGTTTCATCCAGTCGTTGGTTCGAGCCTTGTTGCCCTGAAGACCGCCGAGTAGAGGAACTCATACAAGTTAAATATGTCAAAATCTTAAGTCGTCCCGATGGTGCGCCGTGGAAGTATGGAGAAGGAGGGGCATACATAAATACTCAGGTGTTGTCCTCATCACTTAGCAGAAGCTTAGAATTATGGGGTCCGTTACTAACAGATCTCGTGTTGCTTCTGAATAAAACTTTAATAAACAATCACAATCATTTAATAATTATGTTGCTGTTTGAAAGCTGGTTTAAAATACGTTTACTTTATACATACATACATACATATATATATATATATATATATATATATATATATAACGTTTTCCGTAAATTATACTAATTACTTTAATTGTGCCGTTTTCATTTCTTTTTACTAAAATTCGTAAAAAGTATTCATAGAGTCTCTTTTGTATCAAGATTCAATTACCCATTGCTTACAATATTAAATTACAGGAGACCTACGTGTATAAAGTTATCAAGGCAGTAGGTGTGACTTTACAAAGCCTTGTAGGGGTTATCAGTGTACCAAAGAAGGGGAGATAGTGCAACTAAACCAAAAATTAAACAAAAAAAAATGTAACATAGGCATTCTTCAATAAACTCAATACTGTGTGAATCGGTGTCAATTTCGATTTAATATCAATTAGATCTATATATAATAAACTACTCATCTTTCTTTCCTTATACGATTTCTGAACATTTCTAGTTTTTAGTTTTTTTTAACTAGCGTCTGATTCAATTTCATACTTCTTGCTGAGAAAAGTCTAAATGTTAATGTTGAATTTCTTTCGTCTCCGTGTAACAGATAGTAACCTAATGGTAACAACACTTTACATTAATGATGCCATTTGTTTTCAAATAGAAGTACTTTTTGAACCTTTCTCGTATAAAGATTTGCACAGGTCAAACTGACTTTATAACATCAAACACAGAATCGAATTCAGGTCACGTAAAACGACATATCTTATAAAAATCAGACTTACTGTAGCTATAGTTTTTTTTTCTTTTCTTTTTTCTTAATAAACAGATTAAATACAAACAATTATGCTTGGTTTTTACGCTTCCATTTGAAAATCTATTTTCAATAAAAAGAAAAGAAATTCATTCCACGAGGAATGTGTAATAAAAATGGCTGTTCATTTTGTTCGAGGAAACTCTTTAACATAAAAAGGTTAAAAAAATTCTTTTATTATTAAATAATACTTTAAGACTTTAAATTTAAGAACATCTCTGTAATATACATATAATGTAATGCTACTTGTAATATTCACCCAACATATATATATATATATATATATATATATATATATATATATATATATATACACATAATTTCTTTTGTTTTCGTTCGTACTTTAATGACTGTTAAACGGTTTTTTTTATTTTGTCGCGTTCGCAAATTATACTTTAATATACGAGTATTCATGTGATATTATTTTAATGATTCTTATGCTAAAATATTAGGAATTGATACTGTAGATGCCTGGATTGAGGCTTCTTATTCTTTTTTTAGAGCAATATGGCTTTTTATGTCTAATTTCATGCGTATCATTTGGCTTAGTAGGCATCAATACCGTTCATATTAAGTTGGTGAAAAATGACCGAACTTGGAATCTAAGTGTATACTACATCGTAGTCAAATATTGCTCTTATCACAAATATGAGATATTAATCAACAAAAATAATGAAAAATTTACCTTATAAATTCAAAAAATTATTTATTTTTATTTAAATAAATTCAGCTTTTATTTCATGTTTTCAAATGATAACTAACTACCCAGGATTAAATGTATCCGATAAGTAAAAATTTCTTATATCATTAAACAAGATCTATAACAACGATTAATAAACAATTTTTGCTATAGCAATAATTCGAGATAAGAAAAACCAACTTTTTTAAAAACAACCTTTTTATATGGTGGCAAAGGTTATTAAACAAACTATTGGAATATTATTTAAAACTTGTCGCAAAGGTCTAAATATAGCATTGTTAGGCGAATAAGAACAATTCCCAAAGTTTCTGAGATCTAGCTTGAGGGGAAGTTTGTTAAATTAACGATCGAAAATTTGATGACACACTGATACGCACACAGACACACACCAAGTGAAATACATAAAAACGTTAAAACTAACTAAAATTAATTAATTCATCCGGTAAATTAAATAGTTGGAATGCAGTTTAGCCCAAACACCCTTGCTACAGGAATTATTTGGCGGTATTTTGCCAAATGTGGCTACCCTGGTTCACTTCGCAGACTTAACCTTTAGTCAAAAGAAAAATCGCCAAGTTTGGCAAATTTTGTAATGGTGCCAAACGGTTGGGCTAAACTGCTTTATTAAACAAAATATTAAAATATTAGTTAAAACTTGTCACAGATGTCTAAATACTGCATTATTAGGCGAGTAAGAACGATTCTGAGCTCTAGCTTGATGGGAAGTTGGTTAAATTAACGATCGAAAATTTGATGACACACTGATACACACACACAGACACACACCAAGTGAAATACATAAAAACGTTGCATTAAATAATAAACAATACAATGTTGTAACAGTATCTCTCAAAAAATTATTTCGTTTCTAATTCGTAATTATTCCTTTTTTTTAACTGTAAAATACTACCACAACTTTTAGCCGAGTTTCTTCAGTGTAAAATAGTTTTTACAAACTTGTACATTTTGTTTTCCCCTAAACATATTAATCCTTTGTACTTTAATAAATGCGTAATTTAACCTAGTAGTTCTACATTACTGAAAATTGAAAGTTTTCCATATTTTTTATATACTAAATAAATTTTAAAAATAATCTTTAATTTTATGTATTCATTTAAATGTACACAATGTCTGAAATATCCACATGAAAAAAAAATGAAATAATAAAATAAATCCTTAAAAAATAAAATTGTTAGCTGTTAATCTAAAACTTAAGAAGGCGCATGTCCGTTTGGAGACTACTCAAATTATTATCCAAACAATTCAAAGAAACACTTTGGAAATAAATTATTTCTCAAAATTAAATTCCCTAATCAGAGCAGTGTAATGCTACTTAAAGAACTTCTACTAATATCCACACGATTCACTCTTTTAATTCCCCCTCGGTTCTCATTAAGCAAACTTCTTCGAAAGAAAAAAAAAGTATGACAAAAATTTTAACTTCAAAACAATCTACCTAGTTATTTTATCATGTATAACCAAATTTTAAAAAAGAAGTGTCTTAGTTTTTTATACCCTAAGAACCAGCGAAGAATTTCATAATTGCTTATTAAAATATTTTACCTCTCATTAAATGTATTTTTCATATACATTTCCTAACATACTTAGAAAAACACCGAAAGCTAATCTTTCATAATTAGGTACATTACATCCTATTCAAAAGAAGAAAAGTTGATGACAAGCAAAGAAAATTTTTATGGAAATGTAAATGAGGCAAAACATTAAAAAAAAAGAATTTTTTAAAAAATTGTGTGACACAATTCGCAATTTATAAAACCAAATTTTTCCAAATAATTTTCCCTAATTCGGAACTACATCAAGTTATATATTACCATAACAATTACTTAAATATATAAATTTTATTTAATTTTGGTAGAAATTAAATTATTTTAAAAGATCAATAAATATTATATGATCTAATATGTTGACATATTCTTTCATTTCTGTAATAAATTGGATAGTTAATTGAATTACATCAGGATTTGAAAAAAAAAGACAAATTTCTTATATTTTTGCGTATAAAAAGACGAATTATTTTTTTGTCTTATAAACGGACAAGGGGAATAAAGGATCTATTTCATGAAATAAAATTTTCTTACCAAACCCATATTGTTTTTCATCATTAGAAGTAACAATTAGTAGAATAGGCCTATTTTTCAGTCATCTAGGCTTTTTTAAACGTTATTAGTAATTTCTTAAAGCTCTATAACGATACAAATTGATTATAAGGCTCATTTTATCAATAAGGAATGGTTTCATTAATATTATCTGCTTGCTCTTCAAAGTTTACTTATATGGTAGAAAGATTTAAAATGTGTTTTCAATTTCCCAGGATATAATAAATTATCAAGGTGATAATTTGATTATTTTAATTACTTATTAAAGAATTCCTAATTGAAAACATATTTAAAATATTTAACATATTAAAGTTCAAATTTAACTTTCTTCTTCATTGCTGCTTTCAGATTTAAACCCGTTATATTTTACGGTTAAACATGAGCAATAAATACCATGAAATTATTCTTTTAAATTTTAAACTACAAGGAGAATTTAAATATTAATGTAAAATACAAAGAAATTTTAGAAAACTGAATAAATAACACTTTAAAAAATATTTTACATGTATAATATACATATATAAACATGAGCCCCTTTAATGATATAACTATTTTGCTGAAAGGTTTTAAGTGTTGTAACACTCGTAATTATGAGTGAGAATACTGAGCATTAGGAAATGTAATATTCAATTTTGTGATAAATTAATGCTAGATAATTTTAATCATTATAAGAAATTTTATTGCGGTCTATATTACTCGTTCATTTATTGCATTAAAGCAACAATATTATTCTGTAAAACTTTAGAAGAAGAATTATTACTAGATTATGGTCACTCTGAATTTGTTTGTCCTTGTTACTTTACCAGGCCAGGGTTCTCCCTTGATTAAAATCCTATTGAACATGTCTAGGATGCTTTGGAGAAACACTATGGGAAACACCCAACAACTGAAACAGATGCTGATTGAGGAATTGGCACTTTTACCTCAAGAAATACTGGACAATCTAGTGTTGAATAGTGAGAGACGGAGCGAAGCAACCATTATAGTTAGGGGAAGACATATCCCATATTAAGGAACATCTGCTTATTGTGCTTCCTCTTGGGCATACAATCATGTGTAACGATAGTATGAGATCAATAAGGCCTTCATTTGATTGATTCTATTCTATGTACAATGTATTCATTTTTGCTCAACTATGTTTTCGTCAACGTTTAAGTAAAAAATGCTGTCTCTCATTTTTGAATTTCAGGTCTATCAGATTATTTCTCGCGGAATTATGGCAAAAAAAAACAACAACTTTCGTTTAAGTTTTGTTCACTAGTGTATTTGAGGGAATATACCACAGCTACCCAATAGTCCAATTTTGAACAAATTAAGGAAAAATAAATTTTGAATTTTACAAATAAGCAAAAATAATCTTCAAACTGAATTTCAAGTTGGAAACAAAACTTACGGCAAAATTCTCATGGGGAAATGTAAGTATTTTATTGTGGTTTCAGATGTATAAACTCTGTTGAAACTCTCATCTTACAGTTATTTTTCTATGCCGCCCTATTTACGTCAAAACTGTTGTGTGAACATAAGGGTACAAAGTTTGTGTATACCCACTGAAACAACTTATAACACTTCGTCTAGATTTGCTTGCTTGAGTTATTGGTACTCATATTTCGAAATATTTCACAGAAACACTGAATATCCAACTCAGAAATTTAAACTTGAGGTCAGATTCGACTATTGTGGCTTCTTGAATGCAAAGAAATGACAGGATAATTTTGTATGAAATTGTGTTAAGGAAATACTAATTACAACTGACCTTTAGTAGTGGTCATGCATACCCAGTATTTAGTAGTGGTCATGCATATAGGTAATTTTTAATGACAAAGCCTCTGTTTGTTGCACCCTAGTATTACTTCAGATGAATAAATAATGAAAAGGTTCTGATTTTCTGAAATGACCAACAGAGTCATGACTTAACCAAGACTTTTTCCTAGATAAACATTACATTTTCAAACATATATAGAACATTATAATTTATACTCGGAGTAAAATGTTGGATGTCATATGAATTAAATGTCCAGAAAGAATGATTTGTTTCACATGTTTCATGATTACATTAACACCCCCGAGTAAATAATATTAGAGGCATTAAATACTAATTCAATTAAAATTTTAGAAAATGTCAGAAAATTTTGACTTTAGCAGTTTATTCAAAATTACAGATTGATAAGTCTACAGTAAATACTTGTAATATAACGAAACAATGGCATATTTAGGATTTTACTTGGACACAATTCATATAGTTAATAATTGTCTAATCAATAATAAAAAAGCTGATTGTTCTGAAAATTCATATTCAAAGAGATGTAAAAAATTTTAATTAGCTTATGAGCAAAATTATTTACTTGTTCTAAGAAAAAAACTATCATACTTCTTTTAAATGGAAATTCATATAATCAGACTCATTGAATAATACACTGCAGAGCTTATTTTTTTTAATGTATTTATTTGCAAAACTCCTCATGCTCCACAATGCATAACATGAGGCTTACAGACGTAAGTGGTAACAACATTTTACAATAATAATAATAAAAATAAAAAAAAACATAATTAAGATGGGGAAAAGCACAAAACAGACAAATATAAATAAAGAAAAGGAGGAAATATATAAATAAGAAGAAAGGAACTATACATTTTAAAAATCTATACAGTAAACAAATTTTCTCAAGACATTAAGGCTTTCAGAACAATTGACCAACAAAGAAAAAATAGGTGGCCAGGAAATACCTAAGCGTTTTAACTCCTTTTTAAAATTTTCTCTTTTACAAAAATATAAATTACAATACAACAAGACATGTTCCGCGGTTTCAGCGTCCAGACCACAAGAACAAATATCATTACCAATTCAGTTAAACCAAGATAAATAGCTCTTAAAATTTCCATGTCCTGTTAGAATCAGGGATAACTTAAAATCAGTAACAAATTTTTTACATTTTAGCCGTTAATAAATGGTTGGAAAAAACTTTTTAGTCCACAAAGCTTTAGGTGAGGCCAAGAATATGGAGTTCCAGTCAGAAACAGTTCTCTCCCAAGCTAAATGCTTCCAGTGGGACGATGGCACAGACATCGAAAGGCTCATATCTTAGCAAGTTGACTCTTTAGCCAACTGGTCCGCTCTATCATTGCCGAGATTTCCTCTATGGCCCCGATCATAAGAAAAGTGGATATCACAGTCTTCTAGGTTGTACGCAGAGCTTATTGGGTTTCTTTTTTAAAACGTTTTTCTGAATTTCACTTGGTGTGTGTGTGTGTGTGTCATCAAATTTTCGATCGTTAATTTAACCAACTTCCCATCAAGCTAGAAATCTGAAACCTTGGGAATCGTTCTCACTAGCCTAACAATACGATATTTGGACATTTGCGACAAGTTTTAGCTAGTATTTTCTTCAATAATGCAGTTTATCCCAACCACTTGGCGCGATTTCAAAAATTGGCATCAAACTTGGCGATTTTTTTGTTTGGCTGAACGTTAAGTCCGTAAAACGGACCAGGGTAGCCACATTTGGCAAAATACTGCCAAATAATTCTTGTCGCCAAGAGTGATTGGGTTAAACTGCATTCCAACCATTTAATTTACAGAATTAATTAATTAATTTTAGTTACTTTTAACGTTTTTATGTATTTCACTTGGTTCGTGTTTCTGTGTGTGTGTGTGTGTGTGTGTGTCATGAAATTTTCTATCGTTAAATTAACCAACTTCCCATCAAGCTAGAGTTCTGAAATTTCGGGAACCGTTCTTACTTGCCTAACAATGCAATATTTAGATATTTGCGACCAGTTTTAACTAATATTTCAATAATCTTTCTTAATAAATTTTGCCACTATATAAAAACGTTGTTTTTAAAAACGTTGGTTTTTATCTCGAATTTTTAAATGTATATTAATATCTTATTAAAACAACAGCGCAGACTTCTTCTTCCTCATCATAGTAAAAGAAAGGATAATGACACCTGAATTAACAATCTATTTCTACAAACTTTGAAACTGATTTCAAGAAAGTCTTGATATTCTCAATTTATTTAATATAAAATGTCTCGAATATTCTTTGGCAAGATCAGGACGTGAATATCAGTAGTCAATAAGCTGACTGCCAGAATTAACAATCAGCCATAACCAAATTTCTTTGTCAAGTTGATTATGTAAATTAATTCAAAAGGTTTTTAAATTTTATTATTTTTACAATACTTTTTTTATTAAACTGCACGTTGATGAAGTAAAAATTTGTTTTGTGAATGAAAAAAATAGTTCAAATGGCTTACTAGACAAAGAGGCTAAAAAAGATATTTTAATTTTAAAGCATTAAATAAGAGATGTGACACACGCAGAGCATATTACTTGTATGATAAAAAGGTGGAAAATCTGCAGTTCCTGTTATTCTGTGTCTGAGAAGGTAGTCATGAATCTATCATTGAACGATCGGGCTCTGCTTGTGAAGTATTTTAAAAGAACGGTGACAGCGCGGCAATGGCATTGAAGAAATTGCTGACATTAAACGAATTTAACAGTGGCCCTGGTCCAATAACTGCGATTTGTTTAAAGAAAATAATTGATAAATTTGAAGAGACAGGTTCATTTGACGTGAGATGTGGCAGAAGAAGGACACCAATTGTTTCGTCGTCAGTGGAGGATGTATCAACAACACTGGAGGAAGCGTCAGACAGTGCTTTGGGAATTTACTGTGCAGGGGGAATTGCGCGAAATTTAGACATGCCTGTCAGCATAATTGGTCAAGTCTTACAAAGCAGTCTACAATGCTATCCAGTCGAAATTACGCATGTTTTGGAGTTGGTTTCTGCTGACCTGCCGAAACGAGAACTTTCCGCTCTGTAATTTCTTAGTTGAATGAAAGTGTACAATTCGTGCCCATGGAATATTTTGTGGACAGATGAAGCCCATTTCCTTCTCCAAAATTCTGTTAATACTCATATTTGCAGAATAAGGAATTCTTTTTTGCAGATATTGGTCTTTCGGGTTCTATCACCTGTATAGTCAACGAGACTTGTTATGAACCTATATTGCGCATCCAGCTTCTTCCAGCACTGCAACAGAGCGGAAGTGTAGATGGCGCTCCTCCACACATTTCAAATCATATAAAGCATTTGCTAAAAATGCATTTTGGAAATAACAGACTATCAGACGCCACTTACCAATAGCCTTTCCACCATGATCACCTGACATAAGCCCTTACGACTTCTGGCTGTGGAGTTACTCGAAACATGTTGTGTCCAGGGCTCCGATTCCGAACTTAGCTGAATTGAAAACATATTTTACGCATCAAATTCATAATGTCACAACTGATATACTATGATGTGTTGTAGAACACGCTATTTTGCTCTTTCAGCTTGTATGTGAAAACAGTGGACAGTATATTGACAATTTCTTAAGCAAGTCTCAGTATCTTATTCACGGCTTCCTTTTCTTGATAGTTTCAGCACTATTTGCTTTTTTACGGTTCTTAGATTAGAGACAATTGAAAACTGTTTTTCTCCCTTATTCGCTGTTGCATCCCTTTGTCGTGGTGAATGAGCATTGAATAAAGAGTGCCACAGCAACATGTCTCGTCTTATAGTTATCCTCTTATGACTAATGCAGTGCAATTTATCGGTCCGATATGGAACTATTTTTTTTTCTTTCGTGAAACAAATTCCTGTTGTTTCATGCATACCCAAGTGAAATATCACGTCATTCTGATAAGGGGTTCTTTTTTTATAACTTTTTGAAACTGCAACTGTAATTATCAACCATTATATGATGTGTATATATTGCTAGCATTAGAAGCACCGATGAGATAAGTGGTAGCTTTGATTTTGATCATAAATCTCTTTGAGAGTAGCCACACTTGCCGAAGAAACTTTGCTGAACAATTTTTCTGGAAGAATTTATCCTATAGAATTAACTGGGTTTGTTCTAGAAGAATTTATGCACATTTTAGAAGCCCTGATATTACGGAATATTAACAATGGAAGTAATTACTAGATAGTAAGTTTATTATTTTTTTTTACTCTGTTTGATTTGTTAATTATGGTTACTCAAACTGTTTCCATAAGAAAAAGGGTCCTTAAAGGACAATTAACTAAGTTCAAAACTAAAGCTTTAGAAATTGATCATAGCTACGATGTTGCTTCACTAGATTCAATTAAAAAATTGCTTTAAATTTCTCAGAACTACTTAATGAAATTTATGCTAGTTACAATGAGATAGATGTTGATAAATTCATCGAGGAACATGATTCTGCTTAGAATACTATTGACAAAATTGTACAACTAGAAAATTACGAAACTTTCAAACAAAGTTAGAATAAATCAGAACAAATATTTATTTTAAAATCTTCTTTTGATGTGATCTTATCAAAAAGTGTTAAAACTTTCAAAAAATAGCAGTACCAGCTTTCATTATTAGTAATATTCAAGATTGGCTGGCAGTTTCAGATTTGATTAAAGCCAGCATTGACAGTAACAATACATTATCTGATGCTCAAAAATTGCTATATTTGATCTCATCTCTTAAAGCGGACACATTCAGAATCCTGAAATCAATTTTCTGTTAAGTGTAATTTATATGGTAACAATTATTACTTGTCGATTAATGAGAGAAAATGGAATACCTCTTCCAAACATTAGAAAATTATCAAAGAGTATCAAGATATAACATTTTTACAAAATGAAAGGAATCGATAAAGTTGCTTATTATCTATTGGATGTGTTCATAATATTTGAAATACCGTGCATATAACTAAGTGACACTATCCCAGAAATTGCTCATAAAATTAGTGAAGAAAATTGTGGAATGTTTATGGAAAGCACAGACATAATAAATCACAAGGATCATTGCAAGAGTAAACCAAGAATTTGAAAAGATATTATACACTAAGCTTAAAAAATCAACAGAATATATATATATATATAAATGATTATATTATTTTTTTAAAAAGTAGGTTTAAGAGCAAATCAGGGGAATGAAGAAATTCATCTTTTTTTACAGGATATTTTACTCAAAATTAAGTTTCTTTTTACGAAATTTGAAATATGTTTCTATACTACTCGTTTTGCCAAAAGTATAGTGAAATTAATAAACCATTTAAAGGAAATAACATTCAAAAGCTTCGTAACACCATACAAAAGTATTAAATATGGTTTCAGTTTTATTCATTGTTCAAGTACTTCTTAATTTTTAAATAACTTCACACTTCATGTATTTTGACGTAAAGACTGATTGTTTAGTTTTTTATTTGGTGTTTATAGTTTAACAAAGCATTAATGCACTAATCATTACATAATAACATCTACTACACTTATTTTGCCCTTTGAAGCATTAAATCTAAGTTATCATGTATTTTTCACGCTTTTATATCAAATTAAAAAAGAAAGGAAGTGCTTTGGAATGTAATATAACTCAATAATAGTATTTTTTAGAGAATGAAAATTAAGAGGGGGAGTGAGTAGTAGCAGTTGTGTATCCTTAATCTTGTAAATATGTTCAAATCTTTGTTTTCTTTTACAATTTTTAATTACGACAGTCAAACTTAAACGAAAATAAAAATTGTAACCGACATGTATGTTAATTTTTTATGATGATTATTTGTGATAAAGAAGAGTAAATTCTTAAAATGAAATAATTGTACAGTATTTAATAAGTAAGCAAAAAGATAAAAAAAACCTCTGAAGGAGATGTTACATTTTTTTTTATAATTTTAATCCCGCTTTTTGATTTTAAGTTTATATATTCCCCCACCCCTTTTTTTTATTTCTACTTTCGCGTTTAGAAAATAAGAAAATAATGGCTTTAAATCAAATGCCGATAAAGAATTTTTTTCCTCTTGGACAAGCTTATTTTAACAGTTATTTAAAATTGTAATGGGATAACTATATCGATCATCGCTTAGTTTTAATCATCGCTTACATATGCATTTAAAAAAGTACTTTGGAATAAAATAATAAATAGATTAATAGCTTTGTTTTCGTTCTTGATTTTAAAGAGATTTAAGCTGAGTTGTTTTTGTTTATATAAAGATAAATTTATATCTTTTTAAATTGTCATGAACAGAAATAATTTGCTTCAAATTCATGTAGATGTGTAATCAAAATAATAAATTAGTTAGGCGTTTTCCTATATAGAGCTTATTATTTAAATTTTTTATATACCTTTTACTATTACTTTAAGAAATATGTAATATTTTTGCAATTATATTAAGAGAATATAACTGAAAAAATGTTAATATTTTATACATTATAAGTTACAATAATCAATGAAGATTAAGCTACTAACAAAGTGCAGTACACATTATTCTCACTTTGCGTCTTTGGCGTGGTGTGGAAGTTAGGAGAAGGGTTGCCAGTTCAAGTGTCATTCACGTCAATTGATCGTAGAAAATTACGAAGTTTGTGGCCAATAGCCCCTCGTGTTACTTCTAGGGTGACGTTAATTAAACCAACCAACCATCAAGATTTTTTGAAGATATTTTTTTTTTCATTCCGATCAACATTTTATTCTTGTCGGTTTATATGTTTTAATGAGTCCCCATTTATTTTACAAATTTGTGTGTGTAGAAAGTAAAGAGTTGAAATGAACTGTGTTTTCAATTAAGTACACATTGCATTACTAAATGCTCCTGCGAAGCCTGATTGGTGACACAAACTCGTGACATTTGGCTATTTTTGATATTATCTTCAATAACCTAGGGACTTTATAATAATTTGAATTGCATAAAATTACAATTTCTTCCCAACCGAAATGGAACGTGATTAGGTAAATTAGAGGAAGGTAGAAGTGAAGTGAAGTGATTTAGAAATAATAGTATATATATGAAATTTAGTTAATGGAAAGTGAAATGAGAGATAGAGGATAAAACCTTTCTGAGAGAGATTTATAATTAAAATTCAAGCAATTTAATTAGTTTTGTGGTAAGATGAGAATGGTATTTAAAGTATTAAGCTACGAAGTTACTGTTAGTGAGAATTGTTTAATCTCCAACGAGTGATCTGGTTTGCTGAGATTTCATATTTAAATCGCAATCTACAATATTGAGTTAAGCTGGGACTAGAGAGAGAACGGCTTTTTATGTGTACATTTTCCTCCAGTAATTATTAATAAAGTATTTTACAGTGTTCTTGCGTGTCTTCAATTGAATTTTAGTGGTTATTAAGTATTATTTTTATGACGCAAGGGATGAGTAATGGAGAACATTCCGGACAAACTTTACTAATTTTGAGAGAGAGAAGAAGAAGAATCACCAAACACAATAGCACATAGATATACATTCATTTTGAATATGTTGTCTCTGAGATTTAATACACTATTTGAAACGTTGAATTTCAGTCTATGAAATCATTTCTTTAATTATACGAAACAGTTTAAATTCTTGCTTTGACTTGCGCGTATCAGAACTTAACGCGTAGCAAATAATTTCATAATTAGTAAATGTTTCATAATTATGAATATTTCCGATGCTTAATGTAATGTTGTAACGAAAAAAAATCAAACTCGTACTTTTTCAGAAGCAAATTTTCAATTATTTTAGGAACCTTAGCAAAAGTAATTAGCTTCCCCATACTTCAAAATTTGTAGTATATTCCCACATTTACTTCGAACTCGTTGCTTTACTTATACAAAATTGAAAATTTAATTTTAGATTCCTTAAATGTCATAGGATCTTTAGTTCTAAGCTTTTATTTGAAGTTCTCCTAGTTTGAAAAAAAGTTAAAAACAAAGTCATCTGTATATCATTGTATTTTCATCGGATAAAAGCAAGATACCAAATATTTAGTACTTTTTGAAATTAAATTTGTAAGATGATTAAAAGTGCAAACATCTTTCTAGAAAAATTACGAAATATTAATCATATAAACAATACAACCAATAATTATAATAGTTTGATTTTGAGACTATTTTTAGAAAGATTACCTACTTTCTAATAAGTAGGAGACTCTCAAAACAAGTTGGATGTATTAGATGTATAAAAATAGATTGATATAAGAATGAAACATGTAGAAAGATGTAATTAAAATCAAAGTTTTGCGACCTTAGTCAATAACCGAAAAATGTAATTGAATATTTAGAATAATAGTTAGTAACATTTCAATTCTACAGAATTTTGAAATAGGGTAATATTCCACACTTACCCAAATAAATGCTCACCTTTTTTTAACATTCTATGAAGACTTTCGCATATAAATTGTTATAAAGTATGGTTATTTGACCTGGAATAGAATGTATTTGTATTAATTCGAGTATTTTAGTAATCACTTCCAACAACACGAGAACTCATGCTATATAAGTGATTAAAATGAGTATTCATTTCATGGAAGTTAAACGAACACATATCTAATTTTAATGCAAAAAGACATTACTGCAATGGTGTTTGGGGCTTTATTATTACAGGGAAATTTTGTGTTGTATGGAGGTTTTCAATATCAAAATGCTATTTATTCATTTTATTTGAATACGCCTATTTTTTATGCTAAATTTTCTTTAAGGCTTCACTGCTCTCTTTCTCTTTTATTCATCACACAAGTGAAAATTACTCAAAAATAATAAAATGCGAGAAAAATTAATTTTTAAAGAAAAAGTTCTAGAATAACGAAAACAGGTTCATGAAACATGCTTAAAATTTATTTATGACATGCTTTTAAATGGGATATCAAGAACACAGCAGAGGGAAATCATTATTGTTCAAAGTGGATGGAATAGGGGAACTAGAGAATTGAAGAATCAATTTAATGCAGGATTCAAATCAAAACTCCTATTTACTTTAGACAATGATCATTTTCCTCAAATCTTCTATTATTTATTTTATGACATCCATATAATATTTGAAAGAAATTTCTTTGAATCGTATTTACTTTGTCTCAAAAATAAATTTTTGCAAAAGTAAATACTCCAAAAAATTGGCAATTGCAATCATAAGTGGAAGTTTTCTCCTTTAAATAGGTTTTCAACGAAATAAAAAGATAGTTTTGGTTCTTGCACGCAATTCTTAAAATTAGAAAATTTCGTATAATGGATTATTCTGTGCGAAGTTTCTAAATAAATAAATTTTGAATAATAATAAAGTATTAAAATCTAAGAATAATTCTGAAGAATAAAGTATTTTTCCTTAAATTGGTCTCAAAATAAAGGAAAAGGAATTATTTACCTCTCCTCTTGATTCTTACAGCTAATATTGAAAAATGTTATGTATTGGACTATACTGTTAAATGTTTAGGAAGAATAAAATCTAATTCATAAAATAAATAATTTAATTACCTCAAAATTGATTCCAACTTTGCATTCAAAAATGCTTTATAAATTGATAGATGTTTTGAATTTAATAATTTAAATATTATTAAAGTGTTTGGAATTATATAAAGTTGTATAATTTCACTTTTAAATATACAACGGAAAAATATAATTATTGGCTCTATTATCTTAAAATAATTGATTAAAATAATTTAAATTGCTTTTGGAATTTTAAGAACTTACGTCGAAACAATGATTGAAATTACTAATTATAACTGAGAAAATCATACGTGCAGAGATAATAATATAAGATTAACAGTGTTTTCCATTTTGATCGTCCTATTTTATGATAGCTCTTTTTTAAACGAAGTTATTTTGCCGCTATAAAATATGTTCCAAAATTAATGCCTAATACTTATATGCTTAATGAGTTTTTAACTTTTCACATAAAATAAAAATAGTGCATTCATTTTTTTCTTAGGAAAAATTGAACATTTCTGTATTTCAAAAGATGTTAGGGAGCTGAGTGTTTGTAATTTATACAGAGGAAGACAGTCTGAAACGGAGTGAAAGTACATGTATATATATATCAAATCGAAATAAATACATAAAAAAAAATCCACAAAATATATTTATTCGACCCTATTTCCTGTTTCGGATCATTTTTATTACACATAATTAGTAATAAAGAAAAAAAAAACGAAATAAAAATATTGTTGAAACTAGAAAAATATGTAAACGAATTTCTTATAAGAAGCTAAGTAAACTGTTTCTACAACTCGAGATTTTAATAAATAACGCTTCCCTAAGTAATGTGTATAAAATATTAATTAAGAACATTTGTTAAAACTTTGTAAAACCAAATGAATGTGTGCTGACTATTTATCTAAAGATACATCAATTCTTTGATATCTGGATAAAATTACAAATCATTAAAAATAATTTTAATGATAGATTAGCTTTAATAGAATATGATTTTGTTTAATAAAGTTACGTATGCAAAGTTTAAAGAAGCGTAAAAAGAGTATAGATATTTTCTACTGCCTTAAGTCAAAATAAAAGTAATATGAATTTTTCCAACAAATTTTCTCATGATTAGTGTTGGCACGGAGCTTCAGTTAAAAAATGAGCTAATTTAAACTTCTAGGTAATTAAAGGTTATTCAATCCATTGGAACAGAAAAAATAGACATTAATTAGTGGTAACGTTTACTTTAAGGTCTAATAGTTAATGCATAATTTTTTTTCCCTCTAAATTATAAAGTAAAACTTTTAAGAAATATAATTTTATGAAGAAAATATTATTAATTCTGAAGAAAGTGAGAAGCAATGGTATTTTTTAGTGGACGAATTTCTTAATATGAATAAATAAATATGTTTTACAAGTAACGAAAGCATTAGATTTTTTTTCTGTCTACAAAAGTGTTAATTTTAATACAAAGCGAATTACACAATTACTAATTTGTTGATGAATTTAATTGTACAATCAAACGATACTAAGACTAAAAGTTCTAATCTCATTTAGTTTGAAATCTGAAACACATTTCTTTGACTTTGAAGAATTTTATATCAAAATTATATATAATTATCCAATGTATTCTATTAATCGAACACATACAGAAAACTTTTTATAGTGTTAATTCATAAATGTTATTATATTTTGTATGGCAGTATTTATAATAAATAAAATAATACTTGTAATAATGTCTAGCATAGATAACGAGAAATAACGAATTTAATATTTTACTATTAATTGTACAACAATAAATATTAAAAAAAGTTACATTAAAATACTTCAGGAATTTGAATTTTCAAACTTTAGAATTAATATTAAAAATAAACAGCTTCTTAAATTTTTTTCAGACATGAATCATAAATAAAGGTATATTTTTTTCTTCGTATATAACTATACTATTTTGATAAAATATTGTTAAATTATGCTAATAAAACCTATAATAACTGAGTGGCCTCTCTCTCTCTCTGTATATATATATATATATATATATATATATATATATATATATATATATATATATATACACTGCTGGCCACACAAAATGCAACACCCTGAAGGAAGCATGCAAAACATGTGAAATTTACATCATGCGTTTGCGATGATGATCTATGCAAATCATTAACATTGCAGAGCAGACGCACATCACGGGCGACTGTAGAGCCACTCGCAAGCCCTCTATAAGGGGAGAACAAATTAGCGATTTGAAGAACGGTAATTGTTTTTTCGTGCTTTTTTTTGCGTAAGCTGTTTCGTGGAAGATATCGAACGTCTTTTGACCAAATTTCTGAATTCCGCAGTGGTTATAGCCAACAATGGCGACTACAGTAACTACTGATTTTGTCATCATCCACACTTCACAAGAGGCTGTAATTTTCATCGTTTGATATTTGTACAACATGTTATCTGCCAAATAAATGTCACTGTGATATCTCTGGTCCATCTGGGTGTTGCATTTTGTGTGGCCAGCAGTGTATATATATATAAGGTATAGAATTCTGAATAATAAAAACCATATAAATTTTTAAAATTTTTTGACTTTTTAATTTAAGATATGTTTTAATAGAAAATACAAAATATTTT
Source organism: Nephila pilipes (assembly GCA_019974015.1). Taxonomy (NCBI): domain Eukaryota; kingdom Metazoa; phylum Arthropoda; class Arachnida; order Araneae; family Nephilidae; genus Nephila; species Nephila pilipes. The sequence goes on along the minus strand of BMAW01067850.1, from coordinate 69,871 downwards.
TTTCCATTTCCTACTCTTTTAATTGACGATACAGTCCAAAATTCCTATACAATGACGATACAATTTTGATGTGCATTCGAAGGGATTTCAGAAATGTAAAATAAATTGCACTGCTGAAGTATTTTATGAATCGTAATAGCCGTTTAACAATTACAAAATTTAAAGAATTGAGAGTGTTTTGTAAAATCTACCATTTAGTACGAAATATTTTGCCAACTTGTTCTTGAAGTCATCAATCCAATTTCACAAATTCAGCAAATTATATTTGTACCGAAGACAACAGAAACAAAAGCAATACCGATGTCAGTGAAAACTTTATTAAAGACACTACTTTTTCTCCAATAAAGATTAGAAATTCTGATTGTTGCACAATTTTCAAACCAGAGCTTATTGCTTTTGAAAAAATACTTCATGCTATTAAAATTGAAGCCTCATTCGTCGATATTTGGATTTTATCAGAAATCTGCAGTTCTCTCCAGCTCCTGAAGAACTGGACTGAGGCCGGCAACAGAGCTATGTTTTTTATTCTAGAAATCCTCAAACATCTTTCGAAACAACATGAAATTTACTTCCATGTGTCCTGTCTCATACAGAACACCTTGGTAACAAAATTGCTGATATTCTGGCAAAGGAAAGAGTCTCTATCAAATCAGATTTAAATTCTTCTCCCACCTTCCTTGAAATCTATACAAAAATAAAAATTGTAAATCAACAATTAAGGAAAATATCTCTGATAAGCAATGTAAAAGGCTAACTCTTACTTGTGTCTTTACCATTAAGGGAGATAGAAGCGTCTGAATCACCATTTGTAGAAATCCTAATGACGTATTAGGAGTTATATATTTAACAAGAGGCAAAAAGCCTTTTCTACCTGTACCATTTGAAAAATTTCTCTTTCCTCTGCCCAGCATCTTCTTAATATTCTTTGTTTCTTAGAATTTATTCTACAGTCTTGAAATTATACTCCTTGTCATTCTAATAAAGTTTGCTACATTTCTTTGTGTTTGTACAGAGTCAAGTCCCAAAATAATCCGCCAATCCATAGATTTGGGTGAATCATACAGTTGAAAAATTTTCAAGTCCCTATACCTCCTAATAAACCTGAACAATTCAAGCAATGAAACAATTAGCCTCTGCGAAATCACTATTTCTGTACTTAAAGCCTTTTTCTTGATATCCTGAATGTTGATTTTCATACGAATTTTTCTTCTGTTATTTGCTACGTTTTAAATTATAGATGTTTCATTTGATATTAGTTATCAATATAAATACCTGTATATTTTATATTAAAACAATAACCATATGTTCTCTATGTTTTTGAGTAGTTTCTATATATATATATATTCTCGTAAAAAATTTATTTTTGTGTTTCGTATTTATAACTATTTATTTTAGAATTATGGAAGTAGATTTCGTATTTTATATTTTTTATAATGAAATATTTGTTTTCTTAATATTTTTAAGAACGTAATTTTGAATATAATTTTGTCACCAGAAATGAAAGATCTTTATAAGTTTTTGAATTAAATTTTTTTTGAAAAATGTTTATTTATTACTGTGAAAAGTATTTTTAAAATTATTGTAATAATTGCTCTAAATATAAAGGGTTTTCACACACACAAAACTTACTTAAAAATTGTTAGGATAATTTGAGTTAATTTGAGGAAGTAATTTTTGTTTCGTAAACTCAATCAACTAATTGAATGTGTTGTACTGTAAAACTTATCCTGATAATTAATATATCATGCGATACTGTAAGTATGACTTAAGAACATGATTTACGTTTCTTTATGTGGTAAAACTTTTTACCTTATTTGTTAGTTAAAATTTTATAATAATGCATGTAAATAAATTTAGTTTTAAATATATTTGTTATTTTATTTCGGCTTGAATAAATTTGTTTCTTATGTTCATTTTCTTTTTTCCTTTCGTTAAACTTTTTCATTGATTTTAGATTTCTGCTATTTTTGTTTTTATTCTATTTGTTATGTTGTAATTCTCTGGAGTGTGATGGATTGGATTCTTAATAATAGTATAAGCAGGCTTTTCTTATTTCTAATTATAAGACAACTTATATCTAAAAATCTCTATTTTTGAATTTATCTTCTTAATTCGTTTCTCTTGATATATGCTTTGTAGACCTGGGTTATTTTTATATATATTGTTATAATTTTTTAACTTACTGCTTACATAATTAATTTTAATTATTTCCATTTTTAATATATATTCTAGAAAATATGAAGTAATGTATAATTTTAGCAAATAAAATATTTTCTTAAGTTATAGTTTTCTACATTTTAAATGATAAATAATAACTGATTAGATGGAATGTAATATATTTTTATAAATATTTAATAATTATACAAATTATATTTATATATACATATATATATTATTTTGCTATCTATGATATATTTTTTATTTTATTTTATTATATCCCATCTATAATTTTACAATATTTTTACAATTTAATGCTTTTCATATTTATTAATTTTAATTTTGCTTTTTGTTAAATATGATTTGTATTTCACACGTATGTTAAAAATGTGAAAAAGTTAAAATTTGTGTTCAGTTAATATTATAAAATTGTATAATTTTACTTCCATATATATAAATTTGATTTTTGGTTATTTTTTGAACTATTTGGTTTTCTTCTCAAACTTATTTGGCTTTGGATACTCGTTGACTGACGGTTTTACGCGTGTTTGGGAAATTTATACGTACACACACATGGAAACACACACACAGATCTATATGTATATATATATATATATGTATATATATATATGAAATTGATGAAGAAAACTTATACTATTGGGTATTGAACATTCAAGCATCATTAAAGCACGAATTCATTCAAGGAATGGGAAAACAAAGGATATAATGAAAGAGAAAATTGAGTTTGTTTGATCTAAGTTAATTCCCTTGCTACATCAGTCTCATTTCCTTTCCGTAATGCATCGATGATCTAGATTGTAATTGCATACTCATTACGAAGTATTTCTTGTGCAAACATGTTCTAACAGGCCTACTTACAAGCCGAAAAATTAATTTTTACGTGTAGAATATCTAGGGAAGTGTATTTAACAACATGTTGTATAAATTGTTATATTTATCATTTTATCAACAGATTTATGTGCTAAATTGGTTTCGTATAAGTAAGAAAGTGAGTAGGATTTTTTTCATGAAATAGATGAAATATGGATTCATCCACTATATTAAGAAATAGATTTCTTTTTGATGTTTTTTATTTTCCTACCTCAATGGATGCAAAAATATCCTATTCAAGCTGCGTCAGATGAATTAATTGAACTGTAATTTAGTTTATTGTAGAAAACACAACTAAAACTTTTGCACAGACTGCTCGTAAAAGAACGGATTCAAAATCATAAAATTACATTCTTCAGGATTCCAATTATAATTCCAATTATTTTTTCAGTTCAATCTATTAAAATCAAAAATAGATTAAACCCAATTACTTGGATATGTATAGCATTTTTATTATTTTGGCTTTTAGAATAGAGATTAAAATACATAAAAAACTAAGAAAAGAAATTATTGATACATTTTCATTTAAAATGAACAAATTTCTGATGCTACCCAAACCACTCCATGTAGCATTGCTGATGCACGTTAAATTGTTATCCTCACGTTGAAATGGCGTGAATTTTTTTGCCACCATTTGCCTCTATATTACTTCTAACAGTGATATTAATAATAATTCGATATAAAAACCAACGTTTTTAAAAACAACGTTTTTATATGGTGGCAAAGTTTATTAAAGAAAATTATTGAAATATTAGTTAAAACTGTTGGTTATTTTTAAATTTAAAATTTACTAAAAAAGAGATATTTGTGAGCGTATTAAAAAATTCATAATACTCATAAAATCAAAACATGCATTTGAAAATTTGTAAGTCATTCTATTAAAAAAAAATGGGAACCAGAATTCAGAAAAAATTATTGTGATAAGACATGATGCCAAATATTGGAAACTTTCTTTCTTGCGAATGATTACTGTCTAAAAGTCAGCAACCCTTACTATCTCGGAGATAGTAAAGGGGAGATAGTATCTCCCCTTTGTGAGTACAATAGTTTTACGAGGCCTCATGTGGTGTGGGGAGTGCCCGGTGTTCCCAGAGGGGGAAAGAAATTTTTCCCTTAATCCTAAAAGCGCTGAGAGGAAAGAATATTTTGACTTATTAAAATTATTGAAATATTAGTTAAAACTTGTCGCAAACGTCTAAATATTGCATTGTTAGGCCAGTACGAACGATTCCCAAAATTTCAAAGCTCTAGCTTGATGGGAAGTTGGTTAAATTAACGATCGAAAATTTGATGACACACACACACACTCACACACTCACACCAAGTGAAATTCAGAAAAACGTTGTAAAAAATCAACTATCCCATTGAAATAAAACAAAAGTAAGTATTTTTTTCGATTATGTTTCAAATCATCAATTATTCATAACTTCAATTCAGAAATTGAAAAATTAATTTGATTTGTTGTACGTCAATCTTTGAGTTTCATTTTACGTTATTAACTCATGTTATTCTAAGGCCAATTTTCCAAAGATTCGGGTGCTAAAGCAAATCTTACATTACAAATTTATAGAAAGGGCTTTTAAATAAAGAAGTTTCTCTTCCATAAAAACATAAATTTACACAAAAATAAAAATGAATTTAAGTTTAGTAAACCATTTTGTCCAAAGTCTCTTAGGATAATAAGGCCATTTCTATTTGATAATTGTAATTAAAATCACTATAATTAAGTTGAAAAATAAAAATAAACATGTGTACATTAGTGTTACCTTTATTCTTTAAGGTCTTAAAAATATCTTGGAATTCACTTAAAATGTCTTTTAAGTTTACTATTTTGCAAAATATATTTTCTGGTTGGTGATATGGCTAGTGAAGGTATTAAGGACACTTTTGCATTCCCCCCCCCTAAATTAAGTGTTATCAAGTTTAGTTTCATTTACGCAAGATGAGCACTGAAAAAAAAACAAATTTTCTTACTTTTAAGATCTGTTTTTTTATTTGAAATTAGTCTAATGTAATTAAGGAAAGAAGCAAGTTCAATCTGTCTTGACTCGTGTTCCCCTTAATTTTCTATCTACTTGAGGGTATATTAATAGGCATTAAAATATAATGAGAAAGAGAGCAGAATAAACGTATTATAAAATATAATAAACATAAGAAACAAAAACAGCTTGCATGCAGGTATTACAGACACTAGTAAATGTAATACAGCTTTCAGTTGTTATATTACTTGCAGCTATAGGTTTCTGAAAACTTTGTAATTTATACATGAACTTTAAATTATTTAGAAAAATTCATAACATATTATTAAAGAGCATTTAAGAACCTAGCAGAATCATTATGCAATTGCATACCTTCGATGTCTTAACTACCCCTAAGAAACTTAAGCTTACTAGACTAAAATAACAATGACCCTCCTGGGGAGTTATGGACTTATTTAGAACCTCGTTCTTAGGAAAGGATGTTTGACAAATCCCGTTTGTGGTGTTGAAATAGCTTTTTCCTAGCATTATTTTCAAAATTGTAGAATCATTTGTTTAATTTTGAAAATAACACGGAAATAGTCAGGAGCAACTGTATTGCCATCACAATCATGTAACAATCTTAATTTCTTACTTTCTTAAGAAATGTGAACATTTTAGCCAAATTTGATTGTTCACAGTATGTGAATTCGTTTCTTAGTATTAAACAAAATTCGTTTCTTGGAAAGCAGAGGTTTTAAATATTTTCAAGCCGAGAGAATGACATCTGAGCTTGCTCTCTACTCTCTTACTTTCATTCCTCTCCAACATGGGAACTTTGAGTTTCAGACAGATTTAACGTACATCGACTCCTCTACAAAGTAGGTGCTTTTAATATAATCAGGACTCAAACTCTTGTATTGATAGATACATCACCTTTTGAAAGCTGGAGACATTGACCATTCTCTTACAAGTTGAAATAAAATTCTAAAAAAATAACAATCGATACATTTCTTGATTTCTCGCTATCTTAATGCAGTTTGGAATACAATAATATTGGATTCAGCATGATTGTGGATATTTGAGGTATTACTTCTAAATAGTCTGAAGGGAATGAAGTGAAAATAAAGTACTTTTGTATGCCGTATTAAATACTGAAATTGAGCGTGTACTTGGATGTATTAATAATGTTTTATGGTATGCTATATGTCTCATGAACGTCTCATATTTGACAAGGTCAATGTATCTCACCTATTTTTAATCACGGTTGTAGAATATGTGCAAGCGTGAGAAAGAGAGGGAGCAATGTGTGCGTTATAATTTTCTTCTATTATGCGTGTATAATTCTTTGCTTAATTGTACGGATAACAGAAGATATCGCGATAATTTTTTCATAACTAAGTATAAATGGGGGATTCAATTATAATTTTGTTGTGTTTAATACGATATTATTTCATTCAATCAATTCTTTTTCTACAATAGTGTTCTCATTCATTTCTTGAATTTATTTGTTTTTGCAAATGTATTAAGGATGAGAGTAAACTGCTTTTTAAAGTTGTTTAGTCAGCGGATCTGTTTAATGCGTTTGAGAGGCGAGATTGATTTTGTAATTATTATCTTTTCTTTTAGGAACTATCGATAGGCAGCATTGCAAATGCCACGTATTGCTCGGAAAAAGCTCCAGTGGACTTAAAATAAATTCTATTTTGGAATTAAATTAACTGTAGCGTCTAGCTGCAACAATTTACTAATATGCAATATATATATATATATACGTGTGTGAGTGTGTGAGTGTGCGTGCGTGTGTGAGTGTGAGTGAGTGTGTGTGTGTGAGAGAGAGAGAGAGAGAATGTTGGATAATAAGTAATAAAGCTCCCAAATACGAAAAAGGACTTAGCCCTGGAGATTTTTCGTTTATCATGGATAAAGTAAGGTCCTTCTTCTTCTTCTTTAAAAATTAAAAAACAAAAAAAAAAAAAAAAAAAAAAAAAAAAAACCGTGGAGATCAAACCACACCTATTTCTAGTTTTTTCAGGTAGTCTTTCAATTTTTTCTTCTCTTTATCTATCATTAGTGAAATCCTTTGTTTAAATAGCAAGCTTTGAACTGCTAAATCATGAGCTGATAGTGCATTATAAATTACTGCTTTAAAACATTAAAAAAATTTCTTATTAATACTTTGTTCTGATGCAATAAATTGATTGGAAGGGGAATCAACTTGTCTTATTTTGTTGTCTGAGCAGCATCTTCACAAAACACTTCATTAAGTATAAAATATATTTTTGTACAATGTTGCATGTTTCGTTATTGAAAACGTGATAGTATATGCTAACTTGTGAATAATCATGCATTGAGAAACGATAAATATATTAGCATTACTTTTAATTATGTAATGCTGATGCACTGTTCAAAACGATAAACCTCTTTTCGCTGCGCTAAATTATTTATTAAGCAAATCATGTTGTTGACGTACCAGGATAAGTTCTTATATAAAATAGAAACCAAATATGGAAGAAATAATCGTCTCATAGATATACCTGACAAACCTAGAAGGGAAGCAGTGATGCATGATTGCCTTGCTGAACAACTGTATCGCATTGGCATTTTTACTAAGGCTGCCTGCCCCCTGTGTGACAAAAGAAAGGAGCCTACGGATAAATATCCTTTGCGTGCCTGTGGAGCTCTCTACAGAGATACGGAATCATCGAGATTTTGGGAGGTGAGAGGACTTTAGGCAATAACCTCCGGTTAACTTTTTCTTTTTCTGTTTGTTTTGCTCCTATTTTTATTCATAAACCTAACCATTGGAAATGAAACAAAACTTTAAATTATGAAAAATAAACACATTCACACAAATTAAATCCACATAGATGTAACAGACAAGACATTATTCAGATTTGTAATTGGAATCATGAATTTTATACAATCGATAACACATTGAGGTAGTATTTCCTTGATTTTGGATGTGCTTAAGTTCAATGAAGCCACATATGCATTTCTTTCAGACATGGATGTCAATCTTTTGCACAATTAAATATGACAAATTAAATCTTAAGCAAGAGGTAATGTGTATGTAAAATATAGAGGGTATTCTAAAGGTCTATATTTTCATATGAATGTTTGTATCAATTTGGGACTGATTCCATGTAAAAGCGAAGTGAATGTTGCTAAGTGGTTTACATGTACTTCCAACTGAAAATCCGGGAAACCATTTTTGTAATAATGGTTCATATTCATGTAGTATAGTAAAAAGAAGAAGTGGAATAATTTTAAAATAAGGAAAAAATTCGTAAATAGAAAGAGATAAGCATATTTCTTCGAAGTATAAATTTTACATACTTTATAAATAATCCAATTATTATTGAAGTCTTTAAAAATTGATTTAACTTTTACTATAATTGACGTATGATGTCTATGCATTTTTGAAGAAATTGTTTTTAGTCACAATATGTCAATGAATATAGCTTTAAAATATGGATTAACATTTTTAACAAATAAAAATCATCAATAAATAATTATATTTTAATTATAAAGATAACTCTATTTATTAAATGGTATAGAAATTAAAATTCTAATTAAAATTTAATAATTAGTTATTAATTAAAATTTTATAACTGATTATTTACAGGTCATAAGATATCCAATATCCATATACTTATGGGATATGTTATTTTGTGCTATGTTTCAGTTTATTATTTTTAGCTAAAATTGCATGCTACTAAAAATGTCAGTCTTATTTTTGTAAAATATTATTATGTAATTTTTTCTTTAATCACTTATATTCTGAAACATGAACTAATAAGTTATTACATGACATTTGTTGGACAAAATTTATTTTTAAATTGGTATATATTATCCATGTCAAATACAAATATATCTTTATTATATGTTATCCATACAAAATATGTCTTTTTTAGATAAACACTGAAGCCAAGGATGACCTTTTTTGTCTTTCTAAGAGATTCCAAGCTCTTAAAAATATTTTGTGGGTATAAAAATCTTTTATAAAAAATGAAAAAAATAAAGGTTAACATAATTATTTTTGAGACATTTCAGATTTTTGTGATACTTTTCTTGCGATGCAACAAATGCTACAATCATTTTACAGTATTTCAAAGAATTTTTTGCTTAAATCAAATACTTCAATAAAATAAGCATTTCTATTTTCGAATAACTTCTTTTCCAGTTTCGTGATTGTCAGAATTTTTAAGAGATGCAACTTTGTCTTCTTTCAGTAAATGTGTTGTTGATACTAACATAAAAGAAACTTTGCAAAACTTCTCACGTTGCTGAAAAAACCTTTTTTTTTTATTCATGTGTGAAAAAACTTTCTATTGTAATTCGTCTCTGATTTTCATTTCGTGCTGCAAATTCCAATTCTTTTTACTGTTCATAAGAAAATTCAGTTTATATAAGCCTCAATTGCATGCCGCTCATTCAGTTGCAAGGATTTAATTTAATTAACATTGAATGACAAAAGCAGCAATAATTTGATTGTATTTATTTTTTAGGCAACATAGTACTTGTGTTCTTCCAAAAAATTAATTTTTTAAATTAATTTTAAAATAAGTAATTTTGAACACTAGGAACATTTTGAAACAAATCTCGTCGGAAATTTCGTTAAATATTACTTCCTCAGCAATGAAAAAATGTCCAATTGATCACCCTTTAAACGTAGTGTAAGCGATCTGAGATTTCTTTTGTTTTGATATGTACTGATAGGTTCTTTTTTTAACTTTCAGATACTCTGTGATTATTTTTCCCTTAAGAAAAGTATGATTGTAACTCTTACATATAGTTTAAGTTCAATATGTATGATTGTATGGCTATTAATTAACGTCATACTTAAAAGAATTACGTGGACTATTGGCGATGGACCTCGTAATTTTGAGCCTCAGTCAAATGACAAAGACGAAACTTAAGCGGGTCTCTTAAAATTTCCACTCCACGTTAATGGGAGAACTTGGATCCTCGGAAAAATTAACATGCACCAGCATCACTACACGGAAACACGCCACATTTAGCTTTCTTTCATTGCATTGATGAATGCAATAAAATCTGTATTTGCAAAATTATCTCCATCTAAACCGTTAAAGAAATGGTGGATGAAAAGAATATACGATCAGTATGTGCTATCCCAAAACAATACTGTTTTGGATTTTTCTGTAAATAAGGCAACGTTTATGTTTCTGGATGTGACGCTTAATCAACTAAATATAAGAAAATCTTTTGGCCTTAAATTGGAGCATTTTTCTATCAGTTTTGCTTAACCAGCTGACAACTTTAGAATAAAAATGTAGACATTAAATCTAGGTTTTTGACAGTAGAGTTTCATAGAGCTCTTAAAATGAGGAAAAGGCCTTGAGGGAGCCTTTTATGTAAACATAGGGACCCACGTGTAGTGCAAGTATATTCTAAATGCTATAAATTGAGTTTTATGTTAATTAATTAAAATTTTATCTTCAAATTTGATTTTCTCAGTTTTAAATATCAAGACTTTCCCACAAGGATAAAAAATCTTTTTGTGTGTAGATCTCTAACATTTACATGTGTGTTGCCCTTATTGGTTCTTATTCTGTGAAACTATGTTATTTTTGTTAATGAGGTCATTAGATTTTGCTTTTAGCATGTAAATAGAAGAAAAAAAATGTAATTTGCTTAAAATTTTTAACTTTAAAAAAATATTGCAATATTAGATATATTTAAAGCTTGAAATTTGCAGAATAAAGACATTCTTTTTATCTCTAATTTGATAAATGTAAAAAGAAAATGTTATACAAATTTCAAAAGTTATCTTATGGGAAGTAGAAGTGAGCTAATTTATACTTTTACTTGAATTCATGTTTCATGACACACACACACACCATATGTTATATATAAAGTTGCTATGTCCCTTTAAGCCATTTTTGACATAAGGTATTTTTATATTTGTCTTAATATTTGAATGTATGCAAAATTAAATTTATATTGCCGAAAAGTGGATAATACTTATTCTTTATTTATTAATTTGTTGTTTTGAAAGCTTTCGAGAGTAAAATTACATTTAACTTTTTATGTTTCTGATTTATCCACCGATTAAACATTTTGATAAACAATCTCCTTATTTTTCTCTTTAAAATTATTAAAATAATTTAAATCAAATAAGCGCTCTTAATGTTGGTGATAAAGTATAAATGATTTGTAAAATAGAACTTGGAAAATAGAAAAAATATGATTTGTTGGAATAAAAATTGTAATCATCGATAAATTATTTCTCCCATTCCTAACATGAAAAATAAAAAAAAAAAATCTATTCTTGTCATACTTAGTAATATTCTCACGATTTAACACCTGATTTGCAAACAATTAAATTTATATCTATAAATGGATAAATTAGCATATTTTCATGGTGAAACTAACATTATAAGCTACCTTTTTCAAATTCTGTCATTAGGAACAGCAAAGAAATACATGTAA